>MDKI01253289.1:0-10308 GCA_005239505.1 Nicotiana paniculata
TCAAGGTCGGGGACTAACTCAAAGCCAAAACACAAGCAAGCAAAGACCCACGGGAAGGAAAATTGGGAACCAATTGGGATGGCCCATAAAAAATCACGGCAGCAGTAAGAAAAGGGTCATTCCAGCTTGAAACAATGGAGGGGAAACTACTGCCAAACAATTGGAATGTCGCCCACCTCAAATACTTCAACTTCTGAAGATGGACGTCCCCCAAGTCGTACTCTTTTTCCTTCATATGAGTTTTGTCCCAATTTGGTTTTCTCGGGGAGGTTTTTAAAGAGGCGACGAGGAGGGCGTCTCGATGTTTAAGTATTAAGTTCATCGCCCGACCTCTCAACTAATTCTCCAGGTCGGCCGATGAAGGGACTAGATAGACTGGGACTTCTCAAATGTACGCACGGACTGAGCGGAAACATGTAAAACTCTCCAATGATTATATAAGCAAACAAATATACGCAATCATATGATGTCCCTTCATGCCTCCACCAAGTTTACACATTACACCATCAACTTACATTCCACCTCGTTCGAATTATTTTTTAAGTCTACATTCGACCTCGTTGGAATCGAATTACATTCGACCTTGTTATTCGGGAATATGGTCGGAATTACTACCAGAAGTGCTATGGGCATATCGCACCACGCCCAAACAAGCATAGGAGAAACACCATATTCACTAGTCTATGGGACTGATGCAGTAATACCGGTCAAGGTCGGTGAAACAAGCCTAAGGTACTCAAACGAGAGCGGGCCAAGCAATGACAAAAGTAGAAGGAAAGATCTCAACGAAGCCGAAGAGCGGAGAGACATGGCCTACATAAGAATGATAGCACAAAAACAACAGGCAGAACGGTACTATAACAAAAAATCCGAGGTTAAGCCGCTCAAGGTCGGGGACTAACTCAAAGCCAAAACACAAGCAAGCAAAGACCCACGGGAAGGAAAATAAGAAACCAATTGGGATGGCCCATACAAAATCACGGCAGTAGGAAAAAGGTCGTTCCAGCTTAAAACAATGGAGGGGAAACTACTGCCAAACAATTGGAATGTCGCCCACCTCAAATACTTCAACTTCTGAAGATGGACGTCCCCCAAGTCGTACTCTTTTTCCTTCATATGAGTTTTGTCCCAATTTGGTTTTCTCGGGGAGGTTTTTAAAGAGGCGACGAGGAGGGCGTCTCGATGTTTAAGTATTAAGTTCATCGCCCGACCTCTCAACTAATTCTCCAGGTCGGCCGATGAAGGGACTAGATAGACTGGGACTTCTCAAATGTACGCACGGACTGAGCGGAAACATGTAAAACTCTCCAATGAGTATATAAGCAAACAAATATACGCAATCATATGATGTCCCTTCATGCCTCCACCAAGTTTACACATTACACCATCAACTTACATTCCACCTCGTTCGAATTATTTTTTAAGTCTACATTCGACCTCGTTGGAATCGAATTACATTCGACCTTGTTATTCGGGAATATGGTCGGAATTACTACCAGAAGTGCTATGGGCATATCGCACCACGCCCAAACAAGCATAGGAGAAACACCATATTCACTAGTCTATGGGACTGATGCAGTAATACCGGTCAAGGTCGGTGAAACAAGCCTAAGGTACTCAAACGAGAGCGGGCCAAGCAATGACAAAAGTAGAAGGAAAGATCTCAACGAAGCCGAAGAGCGGAGAGACATGGCCTACATAAGAATGATAGCACAAAAACAACAGGCAGAACGGTACTATAACAAAAAATCCGAGGTTAAGCCGCTCAAGGTCGGGGACTAACTCAAAGCCAAAACACAAGCAAGCAAAGACCCACGGGAAGGAAAATAAGAAACCAATTGGGATGGCCCATACAAAATCACGGCAGTAGGAAAAAGGTCGTTCCAGCTTAAAACAATGGAGGGGAAACTACTGCCAAACAATTGGAATGTCGCCCACCTCAAATACTTCAACTTCTGAAGATGGACGTCCCCCAAGTCGTACTCTTTTTCCTTCACATGAGTTTTGTCCCAATTTGGTTTTCTCGGGGAGGTTTTTAAAGAGGCGACGAGAGGGTGTCTCGAAGTTTAAGTATTAAGTTCATCGCCCGACCTCTCAACTAATTCTCCAGGTCGACAATGAAGGGACTAGATAGACTGAGACTTCTCAAATGTACGCACGAACTGAGCGGAAACATGTAAAACTCTCCAATGAATATATAAGCAAAGAAATACATGCAAGCATATGATGTCCCTTCATGCCCCCACCAAGTTTACACATTACACCATCAACTTACATTCCACCTCGTTCGAATTATTTTTTAAGTCTACATTCGACCTCGTTGGAATCGAATTACATTCGACCTTGTTCGAATCATTTTTTAAGTCTACATTCGACCTCGTTCGAATTGATTTACATTTGACCTCGTTCAAATTATTGTTTAGGTCTATATTCGACCTTGTTCGAATTGACATACATTTTACCTCGTTCGAATCGACTTACATTGGACCTCGTTTGAATTATTTTTTAAGTCTACGTTCGACCTCTTTCGAATTATTTTTTAACTCTACATTCAACCTCGTTCGAATCAACTTACATTCGACCTCGTTCGAATTATTTTTTAAGTCTACATTCGGCCTCGTTCGAATCGACTTACATTCGACCTCGTTCGAATTATTTTTTTAAGTCTATATTCGACCTTGTTCGAATCAACTTACACTCGACCTCATTCGAATCTACTTACATTTGACCTCATTCGGATCGACTTACATTCGACCTCGTTCGAATCGACTTACATTCGGCTTCATTCAAATTATTTTTTAAGTCTACGTTCGACGTCGTTCGAATTGACTTACATTTGACCTCGTTTGAATTATTTTTTAAGTCTAAATTCGACCTCGTTGGAATCGACTTACATTTGACCTCGTTTGAATTATTTTTTAAGTCTAAATTCGACCTCGTTCGAATCGACCTACATTTGACCTCGTTCGAATTATATTTTAAGTCTACACTCGACCTCATTTGAGTCGACTTGCATTCGATCTCGTTTGAATCAATTCATATTCAACCTCGCCCGAATAAACTAACATGCGGCAATGTTCGAATATTTTAACAACCGACTGCGTTTAGAACAATTAAAAGTCAGGAAATCTTGCAAGGAAAAACATCCACAGAAAAGCGAAAAGGGGCGAGAGCATACAGCAAAAGGTAAATCATTTCATTCAAAATAAATCATCCTACAAAGGGACTGAAAGACGGCCCCACAAAAAAGAAAAAACAAAAACTAAGTACAAAAACATCACGCCACATCATCTCCGTTGTCACCATCGCCGCCGGAATACTCATCATCGTACCAAGGATCAAAATCAAGCCCGTCTAAATCATCTTCATCATCGTCCATGCCGGGCTTAACAGGGTCATAACCACAGGCGTCACGAGTCGCACGTGCCTTGACACAAGCATCCTCGAACTTTTCCTCGTAAGCCTTCCCGGCCGTCGTCAGAGCCCTAGATATGTCAAGTTGGGCCTCAGCATGAACCCACTTTTCATACAACTCCCGTGACACACTGGGATCAATAGAAGCATGAGAAGTAGACGGTTGGGCCTGGTGTTACGCCTTCTCGGATTTCTGGGCAGCAATCTGCTCGTTCAGGTCTGACAGCTCCGCCTCCAAACCACCTACCCGCTCTTCAAGCCTCGCTTCCTTAAGTGCCGACATTTCTGCCTCACTAGCCCGTCGGGCCTGCAGACGCGGAGGATACCCCCGTAGTGCAGCCGCCTCCGCCATGGCATCCCATTCTGGCTCTCTCAACCCGCTCCAACTCTTCAGCTCTGGCGGTCAACTCGCCCCTCAAGCTGGTGGCCTTAGCTTTACTCTGTTCGAGCTCGACCCGCAAGAACGCCATCTGAGCCTGAAGATTAGCATTTTCTCCCATCACTCCTTTGCTTACCTCGATCTCGTCTTCTTTAACTCTCAGCGTCCCCTCAAGCATGCAGCACCTGCCAATAGTCCTCACAAGCTCACCTTCCTTCTCCCTCAGCTCCTCATCTTTTTGTTTCAGCTTATCATGAAGTGTCTGAAACTATCCATCCTCGCCAAGTATGCTGACCAGCGTTCGGTGCTTGGAACAATATTCTCTATACTTGGACTCCATCTTCTTGTAAAGGGCTGCCTTTTTCTCTTCCCCTCGATCACTCTCAATCTCCAAAATGAGGGTCTGGTAGATAAAAAAATGGATCAGCATAGGCAAACAACATAAAATAAGTGAATGAAGTTAAAACGTGGAAGAAAAACTTACTCGCAGGGCCATGACGGAGATGCCCAGTGACAGGTCCGCATCCTTAAGCTTCTGCGACATCCTATTCTCAGAATCCGTGCACAAAAGAGCGAAATCCCGAACCACCCGTTTTGAATTAACCAAGAGGTTATAGTCCACGGGGATGACAATGTTCCGGTTAGACCCCTCAGTCCTTATCTCTACTCGGGTGAACCTCTCTTCAAAGGCTCGCACCTCCTCGGGTTCGATGTCGGAGCCTAACCCATCGTCTTCTATGAGGACAGTTTTATCGCTCCCGTGTGCAGATGATGAGCCAACCTCAGTTGTTCATGCACGTTCCTCCCCCGGGGTGGCCCCTCCTACCTCCAATGACCTCTCCTCCGCCTCGACCTCCGGCACGGGAACATCCTCCATGACTAGTGGATGTGCCGACTCCGAGTCCAACACAACCGGCCTCTTAGGCGCGCAGCGGCCGTGGTGACCCTATCAGACTCTAGCCTCCTCCTTTTTAACGGAGCCGCCTCCTCCTCGTCGGGAGAAGACTCGTCGATCAAGTGCATAACTGGGTGGGTCGGGGCCTCCGCCGATGTAACGGTCGCATGTGGGCTAGAGTCACCCAATGTCAAAAAGAGGAAGTCGTGTCAATAAACAACAATGAATAGCAACAATCTATAACGAGGCAAAACGATTGCAAGGTCGAGATCTAACTTACTGGTCGAAAGATTGGGCCCAACCCTCTTATTGAAGGACGCCCAATCACGAATCCTCATAGTGTGAGGCAGGACGCAAGCTACCCAGTCGTCGGTGTCGGCAACCAGAGAAGGTGTATGTCTCTCAACTATAGTAAACATACGAATGAGTCAAAAACACGAAAAAAGGTTAGCAAACACACTTTAAACAGTAAAAGATAAGTGCGATTGAAATTCCACTGCTCAGGAAACCTGCTTGGATTCGCCACCACGTGCTCGGTCCTGATGAAGAAATAGATGAACCAGAACCGGCGATTCGCTTTGTCATCCATCTGTACCATCAGCCTTTTAGTTCCGCAGTGGTGAAGATGAATCATTGTGGCCCTGTAGAAGCTCGCCGAGAAAAGGTGTAGCAGGTGATGGATAGAGTCCTCGCAGCGGGCCAGCTCCGCGAACTTCGTCAACATAAGAAAAGTTACGCCAAGCAAACGCCATAGAAACGGAAGAACTCTTCCGCTTATGGAGGAAGAGGAAGAGAGTAGCCCACGAAGAACGGGTAGCCATAGAATGCACAATACCCGAGACGGTGGACTTGTATCACATCGTCCCCTGCCGGAATGATATTGATATGATTGCGAATGTTGAATTTGGATCGGAGGGCGGAGATTTGGTTCAACCCCATTTCAGACAATACTAGCTCGGGGTCTGGGACAGGCTCTTTTGAGAAGTCTTTCCTAGATGTTGGATAACGCGGAATAACCTTCTCCACGTGGGGAAGCTCTCGTCTTCCACAGCCAAGGGTCCTCCACAACCGGGGGGCATAGACACCGACAATGGGGTAGCATCAGAGACTATCTCGGAATTGGGAGTCGAATTGGTCATTTTGTGATGGTGTGTATGTGGTGGAGCGGGAAAATAGATGGTGTTGGTTGTGCAAGAACTAGAAAGTAAGAACTGATGAAGAAGAAGAAATAGGAGGCAAGAACTGATGAATAAAAAGAAGAGAAAGCAAATTGCAGATATGAAGTAGGAAATGCGAAAGTTTCACTTAGAAACTTCTCCCCCTCTATTTATAGACAACTGTGGCGCCGGAATCGGCATAAATAACCGTCTTTGACCCAAGAACTGAAGCGGAAGGGGCCCGAGAAACGATGTTATGTGATGGGAAGATGCGTAATGATGACGCACGTGGCCATGATGTCATCTTCCATCTGCCTTGGTGACCACGACCCTTGGAACTACATGTCACCATTTCAAGGGTGACCATTTTTGCTCGGCCATCACGTCGGAATTTCTCCTGAACGGCTGCAGATAAAGTCCGCTCACCGAGGTCGACCAAGAAGACAACCTCAATAAGCGGAGAGACTAACAAAATCCGACTAGGTTCAGCGAATGTAAATGAACGAGTTATGGCCGAGGTCGAACAGATTTCAATAGCGAGGAGTCGACATGTGAAAAATCGAGGTCGTGGTCGAGTAGAGAAAAGCAGTAGTAAGGGCTGGGATATTCTTAGAAATATAGAAAGGAATATTCCATTGAATATTCCTCTGATTGTACTTTTTAGGGTTTCCTAGGAACATCCCATATAAATAGGAAGAGATAGGGAACAAAAAAGGATCTTTACTTTTCTGATAAGAACAGTTGTAAGAAGTTGACTATTGGGAATAAACAAAAAGTTTGCCTTGATTGATTTCATTGTTTATTCTTCCTTTTCCATTCACAAGATCCAAGAACACTATGTCCTTTATCATATTTTGCTATCACACGTTATTGTGAGAAGGTGGAATCATCCACATCATTCAATATTTGAATGACTGATTTCTCATATTTACATTTATTGTCACTTATGATACTTGTTATCTGTCATTATCCTCTCATTCATTAATAATCATTGAACACCTCAGTGACATTTAATAATCTTGAATATTGTCCCACATCACTGATGTTTTTTAATTTTGGATCTAGAATTTATTATGCTTAATTAGGATTTACCCATTATTATTTCACTTAATTAGTTTAACAAAAAGCTTAACATTTTTTGGCCAAACAGTTACCGTCTGCAAATACCATTTGATGAGTCTCCCTTCATACTCATTGAAGCAGCAAGCATGTAGATTTGTTCTTGAGCTCCATCATCATTCTTCGGCATCTCAATTAAGCTCAGGAACTGTTTTTTAAGCCAAAAACCTATAATCGAGGAAAGATAATGAGAAATTTATGAATAAGTAAAGCATGCAAAAAAATCAAGCCGTAAACTCACCGTGATGCTTTTTCTTCCATCCATATTTTTTTTGGAAATATACTTCCAAGTCCTCAAGTCTTGTTAGAAGATGCTAAAATTTTATCCATCCACTCCATAATATCAAATATTTCACCAAACAATTCCAGGGGCTGCAATCCAAAAAGTGCAAGATGAAACAAGAACTACTATTCCGGAAAACAAAAAATTACATAGGCAAGAAAAATGCTTACGTCTGTCGTTCTATCTCCCCGAGAACCAATCATCTCCGAGTACCAGATCACAAGATGGGACAATCACAAGTTTTTAAGTATCATTATCTGACGTGATCATCTTTAATGTCCATGATAGCATACTTTTCACGGTTGCAAAGAGTGAAAATACCACAATAGAAAAGCTTCTTGGACTAAAGGTTGAGAAGACGTTAAAGCAAAAAACCAACCTCGGCCAAAATCATCAGATACGGTAGGCATGCTATGAGCCTTCAAATTCTCGGACCTACTTGAGTTAAACAAATTTGAAATGCTTACAAAAATTCAAAATAATAGCGTCAATTGTCGGAAACCCAAGAGTGAAAGGGTATATGTACATGAAACAAAAACTAGTTGTATAACTGGTAATTCATTCATTATGTTGAGGAATTTATATGTCAATGTTGGGGTTCTAATGAGACTCATCTCGAACAAGAGGGATATGTTTCGGCTGAATGATGGAGGGAAAGTTGTCCACATGCGTATTGCGTTCCAAGTTTGGCTACGGTTTTATTCCATGTATTGCAATGTTCAGCGAGATTAAGATATTTTAACAGTATCTCTATGACCAAAGGTTCAGAAAGGTCTTCATATTTAACCTTATTACCCTTAGAAGTTTTTTGGATTTCTTCTCCTACCTAGTAAAGACGTTAACTCCGCCGAAGCTCATCCGCAATAGTAAGACGTCTTATAATGAAGTCAGGATTAAGAAATAAGAAGCCTCAGTCATTGAAAGATCAAAATTTTATAGATCCATAATTTTCAGTATAGGAAAATTGCTAAAACAGTTCTTGGAGTCAGTGAAAACTACCAAGGAATAAAGTACGTTAAGAAATTGAAGGCAAGGGAAAAAAGGGAAAAGACTTCATATTTATAGATATGAACCCGACCTTTCAGAATCATCTTCATCAAGTCGGCAAACTCGAAAATATCGTCAGGAAATCACAGTATCATCGTTACCTTGGAAACCACTGTAGCATGAAACGAATCATAAATTGCCACGTTTTACAAATACAAAATGAAAACTGCACGCATTACTTTAATCACTATTCACGTCGCTTCAAGATCAGAATGCAAAAATTAGATAAAATCTATTTTCCTGCCAATTAAGAATCTTAATCATGATATCCTTCCCAACAAAATGTCAACTATCCGAATTTTCCACAGTTGAGATTGTAATAGCGTCTAATATTAAACTCGCTAGTCAAGCAAACGTTACTAATTAAATACCTTATTCTTTTATTTTTAACAGTTTAAGACTTTATAATAAAATCACAGAATTTAAAATACGAGATAACATGATTCAACAGTTTGATATAATACTAATACGAAATCCAGAACCAAAGTACTCCCAGAAAAAGTATCACAATCTCACGGACTGTCTATGAATACTACAAATAGGAGTCTGAACAAAATATAAGTATACATCTGTCTCAGAAGTAAATAAGAACATAATAGAAATAAAATTGGGGGAACGACAAGGCTTGCGGACGTCTGCAGAACTACCTCGGAGTCTCCGCTGGACTGAAGGCAACAACCCTGATCTAAGGCCCTAAGGGTCCAGTACCAGGAACTGCACAAACGTGTAGAGTGTAGTATCAGTACAACCGACCCCATTACTGAGTAAGTGTCGAGCCTAACCTCGGCGAATTAGTGACGAGGCTAGGACACGACAACCAAATAAACATGTACAGTTTAATCATGTACGAAAAAAATAATAAAAATGACAAGAAATAAGCAACTAGATACCGAATAAGGAAGGGGAAAACATGTTGAGGAGAGAGAATATCAATTAATGGGGATAACGAGATAAAGCAACAAATCAAATATCAACTTAAACAACAGAAATAATAACACAACGAAAACAAGTGCACGGCATTACCCTTCGTGCTTTTACTCTCATCCTCATCATAATTCAATAGAAATGGCACGGCATCACCCTTCGTGCTTTTAAGTTCATAATATGGCACGGCATCACCCTTCGTGCTTTTACGCTCATCCTCACAATATCATACACGGCATCACCCTTCGTGTTTTAACCCTCATCCTCACCATAAATCAAATAAAGCGGCACGGCATCACCCTTCATTCTTTAACACTCTTCCTCACCCAAACAAATCAATAGCAACAATCCGGCAAGGATATCAAAAGTACAATAATAATAAAAGCCATAACGTCCCGGCAAGGGAGCCAACAATAGAATCAATATCATCCCGGCAAGGAAAACAGCTATAATCAATCTCACTTAGTTACTTAACTTCACGTAATACTTCTTAACTTGAACTAATACTCAATAATGATCAATACCAAAGAAATACCACCAACATGGATAATTATCAAATTTAACTCAAGTAATGTTTGATGAAAAATCACACAAATCACCATATTCGACTCACGGGCATGCTTGACTCTAACGTATAGGTACTCGTCACCACACCTATACGTTACACATTACACTAACATGTAGCAAATAAGACACCATACCTATTCCTTCAAGTTAAGGTTAAGCCAAACACTTACCTCGAATTCCACGATCAAACTCAAGCCTCAGTTACCGCTTTCCCTTTAGAACTCGCCTCCGATTCAATTGTATTTAAACACAATTAGCTTAATAATATCAATAGGTTCAAAATAATTCAACCCCAGTGAATTATGAGTTTTCTATCATTCTTCCCAAAATGTCAAAAATTGACCCCGGGCCCGCTTGGTCAAAACACGAGGTTCAGACCAAAACTCGATCACCCATTCTCCCACGAGCCCGGATATGTAATTAGTTTCGAAATCCGACCCCAAAACGAGGTCTAAATTCTAATTATACAAAAAGCCCTAACTCTACCCAAATCCCCAATTTTCTACCATTAAAACCCTAGAAT
>MDKI01114954.1:0-19632 GCA_005239505.1 Nicotiana paniculata
TAAGTTTACCCGGACATAAATATGCTTTAACTACGTACGGACTTTCGTCACCTCGTACATACGTAGCACCCGCAACTAATAGCACATAATAATCACGTCACCTAGGGGTAGTTTTCCCTCTCATAGGGTTAGACATGAGATTTACCTTAACGAAGTTAGTCCGATATTCCAAAATAGTCTTCTCGCGTGAAATGACCTCCGTACAGCTCAAATCTAGCCTTAATTACATAACATCATTAAAATTTATTAGAAATAATTCCAGGTAATAAAACGTCAACTTTGAATTTTCTTTAAAAAGTCAACCCGGGGCCTGCATCTTGGAACCCGACAAAAATTCACGAAATCCGAACACCCATTCTGATATGAGTTCAACCATACCAATTTTATCAAATTCCAATAACGAATTGACCTCCGAATCTTCATTTTTCGTTTTTGAAAGATTTTGCCAAAAATCTCATTTTCTTCCGTTTGATTCACTAATAATTGATGTATAACCATGGAATCATGAAATATAATCACTTTCGGATATAGAACACTTACCCAAGACAAAGTCGTGAAGAACTCCTCAAAATCGCCAATTCGAGCTCCAAAATCCAAAACGAAAATGGAAAAATGACCAAGTTTCGATCCTTAAGTCTTCTGCCTAGGTTCACATTTGCGGACAAAACCTTCGCATTTGCGAATGAACAGTAAACTCCAAAATAATTGTTCACAATTTCGAATGAACAGTGCCTCACCAGAAACCAGAAAATCCAAACTTCTCTGAAATGATTCGAAACCACCCCGAAACTCATCTGGAACCTCCCGGACACAAACCATATATGGATTTCAATCATAACACACGTTACGGATCTGCTCGCGTACTCAAAACATTGAAAAGAGGTTGTCTTGACCCGATATTGACCATTGTCAAACTGTAAATTTCTTAACTATACTAGTCTCTCAACCAATGATCCAAAATACACCCAAGCCCCTCGTGACCCCGTCCAGTCATACCAACAAGTCCCAAAATATGATACGAACTTAGTCAAGATCTCAAATCACATCAAACAACACCTGAACTACGAATCGCTCCTAGAATCAGATTAAGACTTATGAAATTTCCAAATTTTATAATTTGTGCCGAAGCGTATCAAATCAATCCGGAATGACTTCAAATTTTGCACACAAGTCATAAATGACATAATGGATATTTCAAAACTTCAACGTTCCAACTTTTCACCAAAATGCGCCGAATTGTCCTACGAACTTTCAAATCCAAATCCGGATATATGCCTAAGTCCGAAATCGCCATATGAAGCTATTGAAACCATAAAATTCCATTCCGGAGTCGTTTGCTCAAAAGTCAAACCTTAGTCAACTCTCCCAACTTAAAGGTTCCGAATTGAGAATTTTCCTTCCGAAACAACTCTGAACTTCCCGAAATTCAATTCTGACTATACGTACAAGTCATAAAACATGAAGTGAAGCTATTTGAGGCCTCAAACCGCCGAACGACACGCTAGGGCTCAAAACAAACGGACGAGTTGTTACAACTTTTGGAACATAATTTGATTTAGAACATCTCATAAGAAAAAGAAAAAGAAGTATAGAACCATGTTAATTATTGATACTGTCCAATTTTAAGATTGAAATAACATACAGTTAATTTAATTTTAAGTCATGTAATATTCTAGTAACTCGTAATGCTTTTTTTCTTCTTCTAGTATTACGAATATAAATACGTAAGCCATCTCCTAAAAAACATGCATTACAATCCGTACTTGAATGAAAATCTTGTGCGATTATATTATATGAATAATAGTACTATGTGTAGTAAAGTAACTATAAGCTTAAATTTATATATTAAAAAGCAACTTTATTACTTTTATCGCAGAACCGTACCACTTTGTTAGCTTATGCTTTCTATATCTTCGACTCAAATTTGGGTATTTGTAACATTCTTTTTTTTTTCTTTCAGTATGATCTTTAAGTATTATGTATTTGTTATGAAATAAAAATAATTTAGTAAAACATGAACAAGAAGTGAAGATAGAGAGAAGGAAGAGATTTTCTTCTTTAATTGTATTGTCTTTCCTATCTATTACAAAGCCTTTATATAGGCATAAAAAGTGAATAAACACTATTGTAAAATAGTGAGTGGAATGACCACAATTGAGAGAAATGACCACTATTGAGTGAAATGATCACTATATAAATATGTTATTAAGAATTTGAGAGGAAGATCATGGGGGAGGTTATGGAGATAATGGAGAAGAGTAGTGCAAGATTTTATAACATTCCCCCTTGGATGTCCATAGATAATATGACTCGTTAAAACCTTACTAAGAAAAAATCCTGTGGGAAAAATCTTAGTGAAGGAAAAAGAGTACACATATCTGTAATACGCTTTATCAACCTGGCAGAAAAAACCATTAGGACAAAACATAGGCTAAGGAAAAAAGAGTACAATGCGTATCTTACTCCCCCTCATGGAAACATCACTTTATTTCTCGAAGACGACGCATTCCAATCTTCTGTCTCACCTTCTCAAATGCTGAAGTTGGTAACGCCAAAGTGAACAGATCAACCAAATTTTCACATGAACGAATCAGTTTAATTTCACCATTTTTTTGAAGATCACGCGTGAAAAAGAACTTTGGTGAAATTCGCTTTGTTCTGTCTCCTTTGATGTATACTCCTTTTGTCACCACCCAAAATTCAACTAGTCGTGATGACACCTAACCCAACCCGCTAGGTAAGCCAATTAACAACTATCCATTTCCAATGATATTTAATAAGACAGTTAAGTAAAGAAATTATCTGAATCTTATATATTTTTCAATGACTGGTGTACAAATCATGAGCTTCTAAGAATAGAGTTTACAAAGTTGGAATGAAGTAAATACATCATCTGTTTGAAAAGTACATAAACAGAGTTTTATAGATCTAAGGCTGCCATGAACAAGAGGCAGCTACAACCGGAACACAGGTACATCTTCAATTCCGGCTCCCGTCGATCACAACAACGTCAGCAGTCAATATCTGCACGTAAGGTGTAGAAGTGTAGTATGAGTACAACCGACCCCGTGTACTCAATAAGTAACAAACCTAACCTTAGGTTGAAAGTAGTGACGAGCTAGAACAAAGGTCGGGTCTAATACCAATATCTCACAATAATTCATAACAACATAGTACAAGTAATAAAAGGAGTATCTCAGGAATAAAATACTCAGCTCGTCCACAGTTTCAGAAAATAGGCATACTTTTCAAGTATCTCAGTAAAAACCCAAATCTTTTACTAAAATTGCCAAAAATATGAGTAAGTTTGAAAACTGTGATTTTTCCCAAAAAACAAATCCTTTCAACAATAAATCAGATGTTTCATATTCCTTTCAGATAGCAAGTGTAAGATGTCTCTCTATGCCCATATGTCAAATTGTATGAGAAGTCATAAATGACGTGATACTATACAACATGAGAAAAAATTAATCTCTATGCCTGTATGTCAAGTGTACATGCCAAATGCGATGTAAATCAGTGATAAAGACCATATGCATACTCTCAGAGTATCAATTCACTCATTCCTCCCAGTCACTCATTCCTTCCAATCACTCGGCACTCGCACTCAGTAGGTACCTGCGCTCACTAGGGGTGTGTACAGACTCCTGAGGGGCTCCTTCAGCCTAAGTGCTATATCAAGCCAATCATGGCATAAAATCAATGAAAAATGTTGCGGCGTGCAGCCCGATCCCATAAATATCTTCACAATCAGGCCCTCGGCCTCACTCAAATCATCAACCTCTCCAGTCTCTCGGGCTCTCAATGTCATGAAATATCAACCCAAAATAATGATGTGATTTATCAATATATAGGAACAGAGACAGAGGTATGATATGAAATGAATGAACATGAATGAGTATGAGATTTCAATGTAAGCAAATAACTCAACAGCATTAACGACCTCAATGGGTCCCAACAGAGTAAGCATGTAGCTTAGACATGGTTTCTAACATGAATCATAGCTCAATAGCTCTAGTACGTAGATTTCATGGTTACATATATGATTAGGTAGCTCCACAGTACCACAGAAATAACGGAATTACAACTTACACGGTGCACGCTCATACGCCCGTCACCTAGTATGTGCGTCACCTCAACACCAATTATATAACACGATTTGGATTTCATACCCTCAACACAAAGTTTAGAAGTGTTACTTATCTCGAACAAGCCAATACCAACGCCGAGCAAGCCAAGGGATGCTCCAAGGATTCCATCACACATGTAGCGACCTCCGAACGACTCAAAACTAGCCAAAAGCAACTCAAATACATCAAATAAAGCCCAAGGAAACAATTCAAAATGATAAAGATCGAATCCTTAATCAAAACCCAAAATTGGCCAAAACTCACACCCGGTACCGCACCTCGTAACCCTACAAAACTCACAAAGTCCGACAATCCATTCAATTACGAGTCCAACCATACTAGTTTCACTCAAATCCGAGTCCAATTCGATGTTCAAAACTCAAAAATTCATATTATGAAACTTTAGGCCAAAACCCCCAATTTCCTCTTTAAAATTCACAATCCAATTACAAAAAATGAAGGTAGATTCATGAAATATAACCAAAATCGAGTAGAGAACACTTACCCCGATACTTGTGATGAAAATTTCTCCAAAAAGCATCTCAATTCGAGTCCCACATCTCAAAATATGAAGAAATAACCAAAGCCTCGATTTTATGGTTTCTGCTCAGCATTTCCGCATATGCGGTTAAAATGTTGCATCTGTGACCTCCGCTTCCGCGGATAAAATCTTGCCTCTTCGAAGCCCATGGAGACTGGCCCTTCTTCACCTACGGACATTCTCCTCCTCTGCACGCGCAGGTGCGCCAACCAACTCTTGCTCCTGCGCCACTCACCACTTCTGCGGCTAATCTTACGCTTCTGCGGTCGCGCATATGCGCCCTTACTTCCGCTTCTGCGATCTTCCTTAGCAGCTCACACCTCCCTTCTGCGACTCCTCTGTCTCTTCTTCCACCATAGCACCTGCGCAAACCAGCCGCAGGTGCGATCACACCAGAACCAGCAACTTAGCAAAAATCTGAAAATGCAATGGAATGATTCGAACCTTGTCTGAAACTCACCAGAGCCCCTTGGGACCCTGTCCGAACATGCCAACAAGTTACATAACACAATATGGACCTACTCGAGGCCTCAAAACACACATAAAAATATCAAAATGATGAATCACACCTCAAATCGAAATCTATGAACTTTGAACTTTTCAACTTCAATAACTCGTGCTGAAACATAGCAAATCAAACCGGAATGAACCCAACTTTTGCACACAAGTCTCGAATAACATAACGAATCTATTCCAATTCCCGCAACCATAATCCAAATCCGATATCCTCAAAGTCAACTTCCGGTCTAAATTTTGAACTTTCCAAACCTTCAAATTTCAAAATTTTGCCAACTTGTGCTGAAACCTTCTAGAAAAATACAAATGCAAATCCGAGCATACGCCCGAGTCCAAAATCACCATATGGACCTACCTGAACCATCAAAACTCCGTTCTTAGTTCAAATTCACAAAATAGTCAAACTTGGTCAACTGTCCCAATTTAAAGCTTCAACCATGAAATTCATTCTTCCAATTCGATTCCGAATAACCTGAAAACCAAAACTGACGATTCACATAAGTCATAATACATCATACAAAGCTACTCATGCCCGTAAACTACCGAGCGAAGTGCAAATGCTCAAAACGACCGATTGGGTCGTTACACCTTTCATTTGAGCAATGCAAGCAACACTGTATTCATATAGTGTAGTTGGATTATCTGTTTTCATAAGAAAATCACACATTTCCTGAATATGATGAGTTATTCATCTCAACCAAACACACTCCCGACTAACTTCATGAATAACTATTATCTCAGTGTCATGACCCGATTTACCCTCTGAAGGTATCATGATGGCACCTAGTCTCTACGACTAGGTAACCTACTATAAAGGGAAAAATTAAAATAAAACACAAAAAATAAAGGGAATAAGGGAAATGATATAATATAACATACTGGCCGCTCGACTCATACAAAAAAAAGTACTTTCCCAATGACCCAGAATGTTACAAAAACTCACAAGCTTCTAACACTACTGTAGCCCTAAACAAGTCTGGAAAATACATAGGAACAAATCCAAGTAATAGAATAGAAGGGGACTCGGAGGATTCTGCGGATACGGCAGAATTACCTTGCAGTCTCCTAGAATCAGCAACAACGGCTAACCACGAGGCTGATAGCTCGTACCTGGATTTGCACACGAAAACATGTGCAGGAAAGGGCATGAGTACACCACATTTGGTACCCAGTAAGTGCCAAGCCTAATCCCAATCAAGTAGTGACGGGTTCAGGTTAAGGCTCTACTGGATTTCTATATAAATCAATTTAAAAACAATACAAAAAATAGGTAATGTCTACAGTAAGCAGTTTAAGAAAATAATATAGTTTACAGTAAAGGGGGTCCTCCGCGCAACATAATGTATCACATAGTGGAATCTCCCAGGATACCATCCCGTAGTTCCAAATGATTATGCAGGACAGGGGAATCTTCCGGAATACATCCGTAGTCCCAAAATAAATATGTAGTACAAGGGGATCTCCCGAAATACGTCCGTAGTCCCAAAATAAATATGCAGTATAGGGGGATCTCCCGGAATACGTCCGTAGTCCCAAAATAAATATGCAGTACAGGGGGATCTCCCGGAATACGTCCGTAGTCCCAATTTAAATATGCTATGCAGGAAGAATGACAAGCTCAACATCGAATTTACACAGTTTATACTAATCACAGATAAGGAAAATAAGGGCTTAACTAAGCATGGCGCACAAAATATTAAGTAGGCATTTAAACACGTAAGCATGCTTTCTTAATCTAAGCTAAACAATATATCATATTAGAGCAAGTTCATAGAAGAGAAACAATCTATGTTTTAGGAAGAGAAAAATAAGATTTTTGCAATAATGGCCCGTGTACATACTCGTCACCTCACGTACAAGGCGCCCACACAATAGCTAGTATCAAATATCCTAAGGGGAAGTCCCCAACACAAGGTTAGGCAAGCCACTTACCTCAATCTCTCAAACCAACTTGGAACCACGTTCTTGCCACGAGTATCCAAATTCGAATGGCCCGAATCTATTCAAATAAATTACATAATCTAAATATAGCTATAAGAAACCAATTCAACTATAAATTCGAAGCTAAGACACGAAATTCGGAAAATCGCCCAAAACGTACTCCCAGACCACGTCTCGAAATCGGGTAAAATTTATAAATTATTAACACCCACTCATTCACAAGAACACTCGAACAAAAATCATCGAAATCCGACATCAAAATCTCATTCAAATCTCGGATTTTCAATTGGGGAACTTTTTTTCCCATTTCCAAATTTTACTCTCAAATTCCTTGATTAGATTGAAGAACTTACTATAGATTGATGACATACAAGAAAATAGGATTAGTAATCGTTACCTACTGATCTCCTCTTCAAAATCCACCCAAAATCGTCTATTCCGTGATCCCAATCGATTTTAGAAGTTATGAAATTCAAACCCTCGAATTGTCTATTTCTGACCAGCGATTTCCGCTTCTGCGGTAAATTGGGCCGCACCATCGGAGAAGGCATCGCAGTACGAAAAGTCACTTAATGGGATGGGGCCGCATCTGCGGTTCCGCATCTGTGGTTTCCTATCCGCATCTGCGGTTAGCTCAGCCGATTCTGCGGGGCCGCACCTGCAGTCCAACTTCTGTAGTTGCGACGAAACACCATAACAACCCACATCAGATTTTCCTAAGTCCCATTTTCTTCCCGTTGAGCATCCGAAACAAACCCGAGGCTCCCGAGATCTCAACCAAAACCACCAACCAGTCCCATAACCTCATTCAAACTTATTCGAGCCTTCAAATCACATCACGTAATACCAAAAACAAGGATTACACACGGATTCAAGCCTCAGGACTTAACATTCTTTCCAAATATACAAATGATGCTGAAACACGTCAAAACTAGTCCGAATGACCTAAAATTTGACACACAGGTCAAAATGACACCACGAACCTACAACTACTCCTTTCGAGTCTGATATCAAAATTTCACCTATCGACCGAAATCGCCGAAAATCTAACTTTCGCCAATTCAAGCCTAAATCTACTACAGACCTCGAAAACACATTCTGGACGCGCTCTTAACCCCAAAATCACTCAATGAAGCTAACGGAGTCGACAGAATTCCATTCCGGACTCGTCTTCACATAGTTCCAGCTACGGTCTAATTTCTAAGACTTAAACTCATAATTAGGGACTAAGTTTCCCAAAGCTCTCCAAATTTCATGGCTAATCACTCTGACAAGTCCCAATAAAAGAAACAAACATGGGGAAAGCACTTATTAGGGGATCGGGTAACTCTCAAAATGACCGGCCAGGTCGTTACATCCTCCCCCTCTTAAAATAATCGTTCGTGCTCGAACGAGTATAAAGACATACCTGAAGCTGTGAAAAGATGAGGGTACTGGATGCGCATATCCTGCTCGGTCTCCCAAGTTGCCTCCCCGACCGGCTGACCGCTCCACTGGACTTTTACTGATGCAATGTTCTTTGACCTGAGTTTTCTGACCTGCCTATCCAAAATGGCAACTGGCTCCTCGACATAAGATAGATCATTGTCCAACTGGACTGAGCTGAAATCATACATGATCCGGATCACCGTGATACTTCCGGAGCATAGATACGTGGAATACCGGATGAACTCCTGCTAGACTGGGAGGTAAGGAAAGCTCATAAGAAACCTCCCCAACACGCTGCAATATCTCAAATGGGCCAATCAACCTCGAAATCAGCTTTCCCTTCTTCCTAAACCTCATGATGCCCTTCATATACGATACCCGAAGCAAAACTCGATCATCAACCATAAATGCCACATCTCGAACCTTCCAGTCCGCATAACTCTTCTGTCTAAAGTGGGCTATGCGAAGTCTCTCCTGAATCACGTTCACCTTGTCCAGAGCATCCTGGACTAAATCTGTACCCAATAATCGGGCCTCGCCCGACTCAAATCAACCCACTGGGGACGGAACTACCTACCGTACAAAGCCTCATATGGTGCCATCTGAATGCTGGACTGGTTACTGTTGTTGTAGGCAAACTTTGCGAGTGGAAAGAACTGGTCCCATGACCCTCCAAACTCCATCACACAGGCACAAATCATATCCTCAAGAATCTGAATCGTGCGCTCGGACTGCCCGTCCGTCTAAGGGTGAAAGGTTGTGCTAAGCTCTACCCTGGTGCCCAACTCCTACTGTATGGCTCTCCATAACCGTGATGTGAACTGAGTACCTCTGTCTGAGATGATAGATACTGGAATACCGTTAAGGCGGACAATCTCTCTGATATATATCTCAGCCAATCTCTCTAAATAATAAGTGGTCAGCACCAGAATGAAATGAGCTGACTTGGTAAGCCGATCCACGATCACCCAAATAACATTGAACTTTCTCAAAGCCCGTGGAAGTCCAACTACAAAGTCCATGGTGATCCGCTCCCATTTCCACTCGGGGATCTCTAACCTCTGAAGTAAACTACCCGACCTCTGGTGCTTATATTTGACCTGCTGACAGTTGAGACACTTGGACACAAACCCCACTATATCTTCCTTCATCCTTCTCCACCAATAGTGCTGTCTCAAATCTTGGTACATCTTTGCGGCACCTGGATGAATGGAGTACCGCGAGCTATGAGCCTCCTCAAGAATCATCTCCCGAAGCCCATCTACATTGGGCACACAGATCCGGCCCTGCATCCTCATCACGCCATCATCATCTATAGTCACATCTCTGGCATCACCTTGCCGGACCTTGTCCTGAAGAATCAGAAGGTTGGGGTCGTCATACTGACGCTCTCTGATGTGGTCATAAAGAGAAGACCGAGAAACCACACAAGCTAATACCCGGCTAGGCTCTGAAATATTCAACCTCATGAACTGGATGGCTAAATACTGAACATCCAAGGCTAAAGGCCTCTCAACTACTTGAAGATATGCTAAGCTCCCCAAACTCTCCGCCCGACAACTCAAGGCATCAGCCACTACATTGGCCTTCCCCGGGTGGTATAATATAGGGATATCATTGTCTTAAAGTAGCTCCAACCACCTCCGATGACATAGATTAAGGTCCTTCTACCTGAACAAGTGCTGCAAACTACGGTGATCAGTGTAAATCTCACAGGGAACACTGTACAAATAATGACGCCAGATCTTCAGGACATGAACAATAGTTGCTAACTCGAGGTCATGAACCGGATAGTTCTTCTGATGCACCTTCAATTGCCTGGACCCGTAGGCAATCACCCTACAATCCTGCATCAATACTGCTCCAAGGCCATTCATCGAGGCATCACAATAGACAGTGTAGGACCCCAAACCTGTAGGCAACACTAATACTGGGGCTGTAGTCAAAGCTGTCTTGAGCTTCTGAAAGCTCTCCTCACACTTCTCGGTCCACCTGAACGGAGCACCCTTCTAGGTCAGTATGGTCATAGGTGCTGCAATATATGAAAATCCCTCTACAAAGCGAAGGTAGTACCCTGCCAAACCAAGGAAACTACGGATCTCCGTAGCTGATGAAGGTCAATGCCAACTCTGCACCGCCTCCACCTTCTTTGGATCTACTTTGATCCCATCACAAGACACTATGTGGCGCAAGAATGCCATTGAATCAAGCCAGAACTCACACTTAGAGAAATTTACATACAATCTCTTCTCTCTCAAAGTCTGAAGCACGATCCTCAAGTGCTGCTCATGATCTTCCCGGCATTGGGAATATACCAGGATGTCGTCAATAAACACAATGGCGAAGGAATAAAGATAAGACCGGAACACACTGTGCATCAGATGCATAAAAGCTGATGAGGCATTGGTCAACCCAAATGACATGACAAGAAACATATAGTGACCGTATCTGGTCCTGAAGGCAGTGTTCGGGATTTTCGGCTCCCGAATATTCAGCTGATGATAGCCAGATCGCAAGTCAATCTTGGAGAATACTCTAGAACCCTGTAACTGGTCGAATAGATCATCAATGCAAGGCAAATGATACCTATTCTTCACTGTAACCTTGTTCAGTTGCCAATAATCAATACACATACGCATAAAGCCATCCTTTTTCTTCACAAATAGTACCAGAGCACCCTAAGGTGATACACTGGGCCTGATGAAACCCTTATCAAGAAACTCCTGCAACTACTCCTTCAACTCCTTCAACTCGAGAGGAGCCATACGATAAGGAGGAATAAAAATGGGCTGAGTGCCCGGTAACAAATCAATGCCAAAATCAATATCTCTATCGGGCGGCATAACTAGAAGATCAACTGCATCAGAGAAATCCCTTACTATTGGGACTGACTCAACTGGAGGAGTATCAGCACTGAAATCTCTCACATAGGCCAAATACGCATCACACCTCTTCTCAACCATCCGTTGAGCCTTTAAGAAACGAATGACCCTGCTGGGAGTATACTCTAAGGTACCTCTCCACTCTAATCTCGGCAAGCCTGGCATAGCTAGCATCACGGTCTTAGCGTGACAATCAAGAATAGCATAATGGGGCGACAAGCAGTCCATGCCCAAGATAACATTGAAATCTACCATGTTGAGTAATAACAAATCAACCGTGGTCTCAAAACCACTAAGAAAAATCAAACATGATCAATATACGCAGTCTACAACTAGAGAGTCTCCCACATGAGTAGATACATAAATAGGGGAAGTCAAAGAATCCCGAGGTATCCCCAAATGTGGAGAAAAATAAGAGAACACATATGAATAGTAAAGCTTGGGTCAGAAAATACTGCTGCATCCCTATGACAGACAAGGGCAATACTTGTGATGACTGAATTTGAAGCAACAACCTGAGAACAAACTTGAAGGGCATAGTACCTGGCCTGGCCTCCCCTTCTAGGGCGACCTCTACCTCACCGACCTTTACCTCGAGCTGGCTGAGGAGGTAGAGTGGCAGCTGGGGCTGGAAGAATAGCCGGAGGACCCGGTGGAGCACGTGAAGGATGATAAGACTGTGGAGGCGCAACCATCCTGGTTCTGGGGCAATCTATAATCATGTGAAGAGTGTCACCACACTCAAAACAACCCCTTGGAGGACGCTGCGACTGAGACTGAATAGGAACTGGCCTGCTGGGCTGGCCGATAATAGCACCTCGAATTGGAGGCATACTGGATACTGGCGGTGCGTAATAGAGCTCCTGAGGTCTAGGAGGAGCTTGAATACTGCTGGCTGCTAGAAGAGCTCAATGAACAGGGCGAATCACAAAACCCCTACCATAGTGTGATGCTGGTGCACGAGCTCCTGAATAATGGCCAGTCTCTCGAGACTTCTTAGCCTCTCTCTCCTCTCGGTCTATGGCATAACATGCCCTCTACTCTCATGGTAATACTCACTGCCTGCTGATAAATGATATCCATCTCTTACTCTCTGGCCATACTGGTCCGAAAACTGGAGTGGAGTCCCTCAATGAAGCAACAAACCCTCTCTCTGACTGTGGCAACCAAAGCCGGTGCATGACAAGCTAACTCACTGAAACAGACTACATACTCCGACACTGTCATAGTACCCTGGTGCAACTGCTCGAACTCCGCGCGCCAAGCATTCCTGAGGCTTTGAGGGACATACTCTCGTAAAAACATCTCTGAAAACTGATTCCAAGTGAGTGAGGCTGCCTCGTCCGGACTACTCAGCTCATAGGTACGCCATCACTGATATGCCTCTCCCCTCAGCTGGAAAGCGGTGAAAGAAACCCCACTAGTCTCCATAATTCCCATAGTGCGGAGAATACGATGACACTCCTCAAGAAAACCCAGAGCATCCTCTAAAGCTAGTCCGCTGAAAGTAGGTAGGTGGTACTTCTTGTACCTCTCAAGTCTGAGCTGCTTTGCGTCAGAAGCAGTTACCCTAGTCTTATGCTGAACCGGGGCCATTGGGGGCATAGGAATATACTCCGGGGCCTGATCAACCTAGCCTCTCTGCTCAGGAGTGTGGGCTGCGGGAGTTTGTGTCCCTTCCCGGCCTGAGATGTAGCAGGAGCTATCGAAAGTAGTCCAGACAGAGCTAGAGTGCTGAACATGATCATGAACTGAGTTAAAGTCTCCTGGAAGGCTGGAGCAGCAACAAGAATCTGCGGTGCTGGCCCTCCAGCTGGACCTGCTGGGGGCTCCTCCGCTGCAGCTCTCGCAGCTGCTCGGGCTGCCCCGCGTGCTCGTCCCTTACCCCGACCCCTGCTTGTGGCGGCTTTGACTGGGGGCTCGGTGCCTGATCATCGGTCCTCCCGGTACGGGTCCTCACCATCTTTGGGAAAGAATATAATAGAATTTTAGAATTTTGATGTCAATAACTCGCACGACGAGGAAATCAAATAAATATGACTGTTCTTAACAGTTACATAGCCTCCCGAAGATAAGAACGGATGTCTCCACACCGATCCGCGAGACTCTAATAAACCGGCTTGTGACTCCTATGAACCTACATGCTCTGATACAAACTTGTCACAACCCGATTTACTCTTCGAATGTATCGTGACGACACCTAGTCTCTACGACTAGGTAAGCCTACTATTAAGGGAAACATTGAAATAAAACACAAGAAATAAAGGGAATAAGTGAAATGATATAATATAACATACTGGCCGCTTGGCTCATACAAAAAAAAATACTTTCCCAATGACCCAGAATGTCACAAAAAGTCACAAGCTTCTAACACTACTGTAGCCCTAAACAAGTCTGGAAAATACATAGGAACAACTCTAAACGATAGAATAGAAGGGGATTTGGAGGATTCTGCGAACGCGGCAGAATTACCTTGCAGTCTCCTAGAATCAGCAGCAACGACTAACCACGAGGCTGATAGCTCATACCTGGATCTGCACACGAAAATATGTGCAGGAAAGGGTATGAGTATACCACATTTGGTACCCAGTAAGTGCCAAGCCTAACCCCAGTCAAGTAATGACGAGGTCAGGTTAAGGTTCTACTGGATTTCTATATAAATCAATTTAAATGTCTACAGTAAGCAGTTTAAGAAAATAATATAAAGTTTTACATTGAAGAGAGTCCTCGGCGCAACACAATGTATCACAAAGTGGAGTCTCCCGGGATACCGTCCCGTAGTTCCAAGTGATTATGCAGTACATGGGGATCTCTCGGAATACGTCCGTTGTCCTAAAATAAATATGCACTACATGGGGATCTCTCGGAATACGTCCGTAGTCCCAAAATAAATATGCAGTATAGGGGGATCTCCCGGAATACGTCTGTAGTCCCAATTTAAATATACTATGCAGGAAGAATGACAAGCATATCATCGAATTTACACAGTTTATACTAATCACGGATAAGGAAAATAAGGGCTTAACTAAGCATGGCACACGGAAGATCAAGTAGGAATTTAAACACGTAATCATTCTTTCCTAATCTAAGCTAAACAATATATAATATTAGAGCAAGTTCATAGAAGAGAAACAATCTATGTTTTAGGAAGGGGAAAATTAGATTTTTGAAATAACGGCCCGTGTACGTGCTCGTCACCTCACGTACACGGCGCCCACACAATAATTAAATTGAAATATCCTAAGGGGGAAGTACCCAACACAAGGTTAGGCAAGCCACTTATCTCAACCGCTCAAATCAACTTGGAACCACGTTCTTGCCACGAGTATCCAACTCTGAATGACCCAAATCTATTCAAATAAATTACATAATGTAAATATAGATATAAGCAACCAATTCAACTAATAAATTCGAAGCTAAGATGCAAAATAGGAAAATCGTCCAAAAGTACCCCTGACCCACATCTCGAAATCGGGTAAAATTTACAAATTGTGAACACCCGCTCATTCGCAAGAACACTCGAACAAAAATCATCAAAATCTGACGTAAAATCTCAGTCAAATCTCGGATTTTCAATTATTGAACTTTTTCTGCCATATCCAAATTTTTACTGTCAAATTCCTTGATTAGATTGAAGAACTTACTATAGATTGATGAAATACAAGATACGGATTAGGAATCGTTACATACTGATCTCCTCTTCAAAATACACCCAAAATCGCCTATTCTCGTGCTCCCAATCGATTTAGAAGTTATGAATTCAAACCATCGAATTGTCTATTACTGACCAGCGATTTCCTCTTCTGCGTTCAATTGGGCCGTACCTGCGGTCCCACACCTGCGGAGAAGGCATCGCAGGTGCGAAAAGTCACTTAATGGATTGGGGTCGCATCTGCGGTCACTAGGTCACATATGCGGTCACAGATGCACAAGTCCAAATCTGCTTCTGCAGGGCCACACCTGCGGTCCATATTCCGCAGGTGCGAAGAAACACCAGAACAACCCACATCGGATTTGCCTAAGTCCCATTTTCTTCCTGTTGAGCATCCCAAACACACCCGAGGCCCCCGGGACCTCAACCAAAACCACCAACAAGTCCCATACTCATTCGAACTTAGTCGAGCCTTCAAATCACATCACATAACACCAAAAACAAGGATTACACACGGATTCAAGCCTAAGGATTTAACATTCTTTCCAAATCTACAAACGATGCTGAAACACGTCAAAACTAGTCCGAATGGCCTCAAATTTGACACACAGGTCACAAATGAAACCATGAACCTATAGCCACTCCCAGAATTCCATTGCGAGTCCAATATCAAAGTTTCACGTATCGGCCGAAATCGCCGAAAATCTAACTTTCGCCAATTCAAGCCTAAATCTACTACAAACCTCGAAAACACATTCCGGACGCGCTCCTAACCCTAAAATCACTCAATGGAGCTAATAGAGTGAATAAAATTCCATTCCAGACCCATGTTCACACAGTTCCGATTACAGTTCAATTTCTAAGGCTTAAACTCATAATTAGGGACAGTGTCCTAAAGCTCTCCGAATTTCATAGCTAATCACTCCGGCAAGTCCCAATAGCAGAACAAATGTGGGGAAATCAGTTATTAGGGGATGGAGGCTCTAACTCTCAAAACGACCGACCGGGTCTTTACACTCAGTATGATTTGAAGATGTGGTAACTATTGTTTGTTTCATTGAATGCCATGATATAGCTGTACCTCCATATGTAAGAAAATAGCCCGTTTAAGATCGTGCTTTATGTGGATCAGACAAATAACTTACATCGGCATAGCCAATCATTTTTGAATTGAATTCATTAGAATAAAACAATCCCATATCTAGAGTTCCCTGAAGATATCTAGATATATGATTAACACCATTCCAATGTCTTCTTGTTGGGGAGGAGCTGAATCTTGCTAATAAGCTTACTGCAAAAGCAATATTTGGACGGGTATTATTGGTAAGATACATCAATGTCCCAATTATACTAAGATATGGAGTTTCAACACCAACGATCTCTTCATCATTTTCATGAGGCCGAAATGGATCTTTATTTATGTCAAGAGATCTCACAACCATTGGGGTACTCAATGGATGTGCATTATCCATGTAAAATTACTTTAAAACCTTTTCAGTGTATGTTGATTGATGAACAAAAATTCCATTTGTTACATGTTCAATTTGTAGGCCAAGACAAAATTTTGTCTTACCAAGATCTTTCATTTAAAATTCTTTCTTCAAACACTCTACTACCATTGAAAGTTCTTTAGAAGTGCCAATGATATTCAAGTCATCAACATACACAACTATGATGACAAATTCAGATTCAGGCCTCTTAATAAAGACACAAGAGCTGAAATGACCGCGTCCACCACAGGAGAACATGTCTCCTTATAATCATTGCCAAAATATAAATAAATCTTTTTGTTCCACAAGTCGTCTTTATTTCTATCGACTTGATTTACTATTTAACTTTTCACACAAGAACACATTTATATCTTCACTGACTTTATACTTTCAGGTGTTGGGACTATCCGTAAAACTTCACATTTTTCAAGTGAAGTTAATATTCATCGCGCATTTTTTATTTGGTCAATCATTTATTTGTCCAAATTGCATGACAAATTTGAGCTCAAGATCTTCGTCAATATTAATAATATTGAGCTCTACATTATCAAAAATATCGTCAACGATCATTTTATATCGGTTCCATCGTTACCCAATAAAGACATAACTTATTATGATCTCTTTATCTCATTATTTTCAGGTACCTGAGCCTCTCCTATGAGGTCCTATGACGTGTTATGTCGTGGCGCTCTTCTAGAGCACTTGCCTCCTTATTATGACCATCTTTAATATTTGCTCCTCTCCTTCTTCGTGGTATTTTATCTTTGGAACCGATTAGTCTATTACGCTTTATGCGTTCCATAGACTCAGTCTATCATGGAATTTATTCTATTTTGAGTACTAACAACTGAAATATGACATTAGCTTTGGGTCAGCAAATGCACCGGACAATATTTTGCAAATGAATTATCACTTGAATTTCAAGTTTACATCTTCTTGTACGAAGATATAGATGTACTCATAATAATTCTGTTACGACCCAAATTTTCCTCCGTTGGGTATCGTGATGGCACATAGTCTTAGGGACTAGGTAAGCCTAACATTTCTACTAAACAACAACAATAACAAAGGAATTATAACAGTATCGATATAGGCATCTTGACAGAGTTTACAATTTCGCGAAACCGGGTAAATACAAGTCATAAGCTCTACGAAATCCTTCTATCAAATCTAAATACAACTGTCGAGGAATAAGTAAGTACAATTGAATAGAATAAAACAGGAAGGTGACTCCGAAGCCTGCGAACGCAGTAGCAGGTAACCTTGAATCTCCTCAGCAATGATCTGCGCAACTACTAACAATGATAACCTGGATCTGCACATAAAAATGTGCAGAAATGTAGTATGAGCACACCACAGCGGTGCCCAGTAAGTATCAAGACTAATCTCGGTGAAGTAGTGACGAGGACTAGTCAAGACACCAACATTCTAATAAGTAAAAAGGCATAAATGTATAAATGAACGAAACATAATATCTATCTAAAGATTTTTCAATATAATTAACGATAAGATCGAATAGTACGAAAGAAAATTCAATAGTTACGATCGACGGACAACATAGAAGAAATACACAAAGAGAATGGAAAGAATGCAATACAAAACAGCGGGAATTACAACCCAATAAAAGCACTAGAAACTCAGCACTGCATTAATTTATTTACGTCAGGACTTAGCCAATAAACTCAATAAAACTGGTCAACCTTCGAGTGAAAACTTTTGAACCGTGAGTTTATTTTGAAAGCTTCAAAGATATAATCATTTCGGAATAGAGAAATTTCTTCTTTGAAACATACTTTATCTGAATGTATATTTTTATAAAGAGAAATCTTAACCACATGGTCTCTTCAAAATACAGGGGGGTTCAAATATACTTTTCCAAATACTGCTCTTTCAAATATCATCAAAATACGTGATGTTCAAAAATATATTTTCCCAAGTACTGCTCTTTCAAATATCATCAAAATACGTGATGTTCAAAAATATATTTTCCCAAGTACTGCTCTTTCAAATATCATCAAAATACGTGTTGTTCAAATACATTTTCTCGAGTACTGCTCTTTCAAATATCATCAAAATACGTGATGTTCAAAATATACTTTCCCAAGTACTGCTCTTTCAAATATCGTTATTCTGCAAGACAAATGCTTTTCAAGTATACTTTCGAAATAGAAGTCCTTTAGACATAACTTTTCCTGGAGATAATTTCTTTTCAGCTATACTTTTCAATATATATATTTATATCTCTCGATCCAAATCTCCTCAATGATAAAACTACCGGAACTTAGTTCGCAACTCAGAGTTTGTCATGCAATGTAGTACAGGGGAAAGCTCCCGGATCTCTGTTCGCAGTCCCAATTTAAATATGCGATGCAGTACAGGGGGAAAGCTCCCGGATCTCTGTCTGTAGTCCCAATTTAAATATGCAATGCAATACAGGGGGAAAGCTTCCGGATCTCAGTCCGTAGTCCCAATTTAAATATGCAATGCAGCCACTGAGGAAAACAACCAGAATACGACAGAAACAACATATATTGCTACAATCGGTGCAAAGGCAAACAAGGCCGAATACAAAGTGCGTTGAGCAAATCAATACAAAGACTTAAATCACAAAAGTGGTAAAAACTCACTCATAAGAAGTATCCACTGAGAGGAATGCCAAGCACAAACAGAGAACAACATAACGAGGGGAAGACAAGGAAAATATAGCAACGATTATATACATTCAAGTTCGCAACCAAGAAACCAAATCATCCCGCAAAAGGAATCAGCTATAACCAATCTCACTTAGACAATTAGCTTCACCGAATAAACTCAGTTTGAACAAATGCTCAGTAAATAGGAAGCATCAAAGAATACCATCAACATGAACGGTCATCATTTAAACCTAAGTAGTACTTAAGAGGAAAATCATTTAAATCACAACGTACGACTCACGAGCATGCTTGACCAATGTATAGATATTCCAATTACTTGTTAGACATTTATAAGGAGAGATTACACTAGTTTTAGTCACATAGGCAGTGTATGAAGAAAGATATAATATAACGGTAGG
>ML320120.1:0-19545 GCA_005239505.1 Nicotiana paniculata
TCAGGAAGCAAATCTATAGCGAAATCAATTTCCCTTTCGGGGGGAATTCCTGGAAGCTCGTCATAGGAACCGACTAAAGAGTCGTTGGCTCCTTATATATATCCCTGACATGAACTAGATGGTACATACAACCTTTAGCAATAAACTTCCGAGCCCTAAGGTATGAAATAAACTTACCCTTGGGCGTAGCTGCATTACCTTTCCATTCAAGGACAGGCTCACCAGGAAAATGAAATCGGACCAACTTTGCACGANACCAATTCAACTAAATCAGCAGAAGTTGGATGGTCATTAATTAACACTGTACAACCTCGATAGACATGATTAGCTACAATAGAGTCGCCAACTGGCGTAGACACCTGAACTGACTGTGGAAACAACTCAGATCTCATGTCAAGCTTACCAGCAATAAGTGGAGTAATATATGAAAATGTAGAGCCGGGATCTATCAAGGCATAAATGGCATGAGAATGTATTGTCAATATACTTGTGACAACATCTGGGGATGCCTATGAATCCTGTCGGCTTGTGAGTGCATAAAAGCAGTTCTGGCCACCACTAGAACCTGAGTTTTTTCCTCCACCTCTCCCCCTACCACGGCCCTGAGTAGACTGTGGACCTGGTCGGGGAGCACAGACTGAGGGCGAAGAGGCTGCTATGGATCCTGAAGGCTGAGCTGGTGCACCTTTGCCTAACCCCGGGCACCGGCTAATAAAATGTCCTGTCTTCCCACAATGATAACATCCACTCGAACCCTGTCTACACTGCCCGGTGTGCAGCTTACCGCACTGAGTACATGGAGGAGTAGGTTGTCTCATCAGTGCGGAACGCTCGTGTCGACGGCCCTCAGGTTGGCCTGAGCTCTGCCCCGGTCCTGACTAAATATAACGATCAAACCGCTGGCTCTGTATCTATGGTGGGAAACTACCTGCTGACCGAGGTAGATATCGATGGAGTGGGGGCCAAATATCACCCGTGGCTCCCTATAAGACCCCATAGTACGAGCCCTCTTACTCTACTCCCTATCCTTGTGAGTATCACGAATCCGACGGGAAAGATCCTCTGTAGTCTGAGTGAAAGCCTGTATGCGGGAAATATCTACATCATCCGATAGGGATGCTACCCTACAGTCTCTAATCAGATGATCCCCCAAACCATCCACATAATGATGAACTCTAGCCCTTATAGTACGTACGATATCTGGTGCATACCTCGCCAAAGAATTAAACTTATGGTTATAATCCCTCATACTCATATCCCCCTGATTCAGGCTAAGAAACTGGTCAAGACGGGCCTCCTGAACCTCCCGTGGAAAATAATGGGCTAAAAACGCCTCAGAGAAGTCCTCCCATTCTGTTGGCGGAGCATCAGGTCCTCTAGATCTCTCCCATGCCTCATACCATAGGATAGCTACATCACGTAGTCGAAAAGACGCCAACTCCACAGCCTCGGTGACAGAGGCATGCATCACCCTTAATACTCTATAGATATGGTCTATAAAGTCCTGGGGATCCTCAGTGGAACTTGATCCTGTAAATAATGGAGGGGCCAAGTGAAGAAACTCTCGTACCGTCGAGCTTACTGTCCGATCTCTCTGAGCATCTGCCCCCGACTCTAGCTGTCGCTCATGAATAGAAACCATCCTAGTCAGCAACTGAACTGCCTCCCTTATCCCCTGCTCCCTAGTCTCTGATGGGGTAACAACAGGTGTTGGAGGTCCTGTGTCTCTAGCTGCCTCAGGTACCAATGGAACTGGTGAGGCTGGGGGTATTGCATATCCCTGGGCTCCAACAAGTGCTGGGGAAGCTGAAACTAGGGATAATGGAGACTCATTGTGTGCATCTAAGGGAAATCTATCCCTCTGACCCGGCGGGGAACGACTGGTACTTTCCCCCAGATCCATACCTATCTCTCATTGTGCCATCTCCTGAGCGTAGGTAGCCTGTCAGATAAGAAATACAAAGCACGATTTAGATTTCATATGTTCTTATAACTTCGCTCTATAGCACGATCTATTAATTGAAATAAACGTAACCATTCCTAAATGCCTCATAGCCTCCTGATTATAAGTGTGGTGCACAACACACCCATAAGCAAGACTCTACTAGACACGACTTGTGGACTCCCTGGGATACGACCTCCTCTGATACCAAGTTTGTCACGCCCCAAACTAGGGGAGGCACGACGGGCACTCGATACTGTATTCGATCGAGTTAGCCACTAAACATGCTAGCTAACTAAACTGGGGGCCCAACAGATCGGGCATCACAACATCTAAAATACTAAGCCTGGACCGTTAAGGTCATGACCTAAATAACAATAAGCCATATAAACAAAGGTAGACAAGCCAAAATAATAAAGTACTAGCTCACCGACGAGGCCGCGACTGAAGACATACATGCCTACACACATATATATACATGCCAAGCCTATGGGCTGGAGACTGAAAGCTGCAAAAAGAAACCCAGAATACTGTGTCCACAATAGCCTCTAAGAGTGTCATAAGCGCTGGCGGGAAAAGGCCCCGACTATACCCAAACTATACAACAAAAGTAATCATCCTATAGAAGCTCCAGGAAGAGGTGGAGCTTACCAACTCACAGCTGAACCCCGTCGATCAGAGTCCCTACTTGGACCTGCATGCACAAAACAAAAATGCAGTATCCCAAGGCAACAGGACATCAGTACGAATAAAAATGTACTGGTATGTAAGGCAGCAAGTAGAATCATACACAGCTGATGTAAAAAGGGTAACATAGATACCACCTGACACTGAAACTCTGATAGCCTCCATGGCCGGCATCTGACCTCATAGTAATCAAATATGCATGGTATGCTCGTGTAATCGTATGTCGTGAATACATATATATTGATGCAAATACATGACATAGCCAACCAAATGCTAGCAATGGCGGTCTCTCTCGGTAGTTAACGGGTATCATATTGCCAACCTGTGGCCATCTGTACAATATATATAGTCTTTCGGGAAAATAGGCCCCTTACCTCCGATTATAGCTCGAAGTCCATGCATAATATGCCATGTATGATATGAACTTTGAATGCACATAATAGGCCATAACAAGAACTTAGCCAATCTTGGCTCATTGGTACTCTTGCTCTCATAATCTCATAATCACCTTCGTATCGCATACAAATGTCTCGGTGAACCTCATATTTTTTTTTTGAATAACTTTGAAAACTTAACTCGACTTTTAGAAAGATAACATAACTCTGAAGATGTTCATAAAAAGCTTAAGGCGCTTCATTTAGTCCTTATACCTGATTTCTTGATAATTAGTAAAAGAAAGTATTTCAAAAAAAAAATCAAGTGTTTTAGTTGTTTATACATAAAAATTATATTTGAAATGTCTTGGAAATAGACGTATCACTTTAGATATTTTAAAATACACTTTAACAAGGAAGAAGGACTGATCACAACTACTAAATGCCTTTATTATTAAGTCACACAACTCAAATACGAATAAGAATTCATATATACGGACATATAGTTAAGAAAGCCGACAAAATGACATATATAGATGTCGAATACCCTATTTAACCGAACGAGTGGAATATCAACCTAATAGCATCATGAAAATACTTCAGCTACGATCTCGATGACTTTCTCAGAAGGTCTTCCTAGCAATAGAATAGTAAAATACCACATTTGGCATCTTAGGAATTTCCCAGAATTCGTGCTAAAAGGAAGGACAAAGCTTAGGCTTAACATACCTTTCCAACGAACATCCGAATGCCGGTAGTTCCTTCACGAACGTTGTTCCTTACGTCCTAAGCTTCACAAACACTATATATATGCAGCTTATACGCACCTATAAATAGTTCATTATTGAGTTTAAATCGGCAAATTTTCCATATGACCCTAACTTGACGAAACGTCCGTAGAACTTTATAAAAACGATCATAAAAGAGTCCGAAAATGATTACCTTGGAAAACCAAGTATAAATCTTGAANGAAGAACACTATGGAACCCTCTCTTCAGCTTTCTCACTGTTTTGGGACGAAGATGAAATATTTTGGGGTCGTAAAAGTCGGATTTTCCGACTTATACTACTTGTTTGACCCGACCCGGTTCGCGACCCGATTTCAGCCCGGAGAGTCCGTGGTAAAACAGTCATAACTTATTACTCCGATGTCGGTTTGATGTGAGGTTTTTTTGGTTGCGAATTAGACTCGTAGACCTTCGATTCCATAGGTTTTGGGTCCCATAAATCTTTATATATTGGGAGAAATGATCTGATAAATTTGACCCAAAGTTTAGAAAATTTATTAGAGATTTACGATAACTTTTGCCGACCTTTATTTCGCAACTTGCTTGACTCCAAAAATTAACATGTGACCAGTATGATATTATAATACCTCATAACACGTTATTCTTAGCATATTAGACACTCTTAGTCTTATCCCACAGGTGCAAGTTAACTTAAACCTTCCGAACGCGCGGGGTGCTACCCGAGTCATTTCTTTAACCACGAACCTTTGTTTAAGGGATTCCTTTGACCTAATGCTTTAGTTTTGTTCCTTGATATTACCACACATTTTCAGTATTATTCTCTTAATTTGCTATACGCAATCATATATACCTTATATAACCACGCCACGTTACGTATATTACGTAAGAGAAGAGAGAAAAAAACACATGGGGTCTCACACATTCACATAAGAGGAATTCTGGGCGTGTGTGAGATTACTCTCCTCGATCACGACTCATCATACGTGATCGCATAGACGAAATGCCTGGGCAGTCTATTAAAGACCCAAGTCCGAGGGTTTATGTTATTTTCATCATTTTCGAATTTGAGAGCTCGGGAGAGGCGATAGTTGGAGGCTTTTGCACCTGGGTAACTTGGGTAAGTGATTTCTATCCATTATAGATCAATTTACATGATTCCAATCTTAAATCTAACCTTTAATTTCGAAAATTCTGGGTAGAAAATGTGAAAAATGGGATGAACTTCATAGACCGAATAATTGAGTTTTGATTGGGTGTTTGACCTCCGATTTGAGAGATTCTTATATGGTTAGACTTGTGAGTGAATGGGTGTTCGGAAAATATAAATCTTACCCGATTCAGAGACATGGGACCGGGGGAATTTTTGGGAGAATTTCCTAATTTCGTGTATTAGCTTAGAAATAATTAGCTATTTTGTTTTCTTGAAATGATATTTACACTATGCAATCGAATTGACTAGATTTGAGCCATCCGGAGTTGGATACTTGTGGCAAGAGCGTGGTATTGAGTTGATTAGCGCAGTCAAGGTAAGTGGCTTGCCTAACTCTGTGTTGGGGACTTCCCCTTAGGAATTTTTATACTGATTTTGTTACGTGGACGCCGTGTACGTGAAGTGACGAGTGCGTACACGGGTCATTGTTGATAAAATTCCAATTTTCCTTCCACGGCATCACTCATTTTCATTCCTATATTACTGTTTCCTGTCTTAACTGAGTAGTTAGCTTAAGAGTAAGCATGCCTACCTGTCCTTACTTGGTTTCCTCTTATTTGCTACTAGTTGCACCATGCTTAGGTAGCTTTACTCTATTCTTGCCTGTTGTTTTCATGGACTGTTTGATTAAGCCATATCCGACATACTTCTGCTTTGCATATTTAAATTGGGACTACAGACCGAGATTCAGGAGCTTTCCCCCTATACTGTATTTCATATTTAAATTGGGACTACGGACTAAGATCTGGGAGCTTTCCCCCTGTACTGAAATGCATATTTAAATTGGGACTACGTACCAAAATCCGAGAGTTTTCACCCTGTACTGTATTTTATATTTAAATTCGGACTACTGACCGAGATCCGGGAGCTTTCCCCATGTACTGAAATGCATATTTAAATTGGGACTACGGACGGATATCCGGGTGCTTTCCCCCTGTACTGGAATGCATATTTAAATTGGGACTACGGACGAAGATCCGAGTGCTTTCCCCCTGCACTGCATAGCATATATAAATTGGGACTACGGACTGAGATCCGGGAGCTTTCCCCTTGTACTGCATTGCACATTTACTGTTGAGGTATATGCTGTGCTGAGCCGAGGGCTCTCTGTCTATTATAAATTCTTCCAATTTTCATTAATCCTATTTATCATTGCTCATCTATGTTTCACTGTTTTAAATTTATATTGAATTATTTTGAAAACTCAGTAGAGCCTCAACCTGACCTCGTAGCTACTTGACTGGGGTTAGGCTTGGCACTTACGGAGTACCGAATGTGGAGTGCTCACGCCCTTTCCTGCTCATATTTTTCCTATGTGCAGATCCAGGTACCAGCACCCAGTATCGTGGCTAGGAGTCGTTCTAGCAGCTGCCAGGAGACCGTGAGGTAATTTTACCGCATCCACAGAATCCCACGAGTCCCCTTCTACTCTAGTATAGGCATAGAGGACTTATGTATTTTCCACTATTTCATTGTATAGAGCTACATTTAGTACATATCTTGTGACTATCATGACATTCTGGGTTTTGGGAAGTGAAAGTGTACATGCTGAGCAGTTATGTTATATCTACTTGAGTTATTTTCTGTCTTTATTTTATTGATTCTATTATTTTCCGTAAATTTTAGGGTTACCTAGTCGTAGAGACTAGGTGCCGTCACGAAATCTTTTGGAGGGAAAAAGCGGTCGTGAAAAATACATCATCAAGTGACAGAATAGCATAATGAAAGCATTCAAATAAATATTGCACACAAATTCTTACAACACAAGCCCATTTGGAATATCATTTTCTACATCAATCAAGGTTGAAACATACATCAATCTTATGGACTCAATGGGGGTTCAATTTCTAAGAATAGTGTAACGACCCGATCTGTCATTTTAGAGAGTTAGCACCCTGATCCCCTAATAACTGCTTCTCCCATGTCTATTTATGTTATTGAAACTTGTCGGAGTATTGAGTGGTAAAATTTGGAGTGATTTTGGACACATAGTCCTTAAATGTGGATTTTAGCCTTTGAAATATGGCTGTAGTTAGAGTTTTGTAAATACGGATCCGGAATGGAATTTCGTTGACTCTTTTTATCTCTATTGGGTGATTCCAGGGTTAGGAGCATGTTCGGAATGTGTTTTCGAGGTCGGTTGTAGATTTAGGCTTGAATTGGCGAAAGTTAGAATTTCGGCGATTTCGACCGATATGTGAAATTTTGATATCGGACTCGAAATGGAATTCTGAAAGCGATAGCAGGTCCGTAATGTCATTTATGAACTGTGTGCAAAATTTGAGGTCATTCGGATGAGTTTTGACGTGTTTCGGCATCAGATGTGAATTTTGGAAATTCATAAGTTCTTAGGCTTGAATCCATGCATAATTGATGATTTTGATGTTATGATATGTATTTTGAAAGATAGAATAAGTTTGAATGAGTTATTAGGATTGGTTGGTAAGTTTGGTTGAGGTCTCGGGGGTCTCGAGGCTATTTCGGAGGCTTAACGGGTGATTTTGGAACTTGGACCATAGCTGAACCATTGTTAGTTCTGGTGTTCCGCACCTGGGAACCGCAGGTGCGGAGTTGGGGTTCGCAGATACGAAATTTAGGCAGGGGCTTCCAGTGGTCGCACGGGCGGGATCAGAGATGCGGCCAAGTGACCGCGAGTGCGGCCCCAACCCTGTTAAGTAACTTTCCGCACCTGCGATGGATTTTCCACATGTGAAGTACCGCAGGTGCGGTATCCCTGGGCTGTTTATACAAACTTCTGAGAGTTTGAAATTCATAACTCCAAAACGATTTAGAGCTCGGGTTTTGGTGATTTTCAGTGGGTTTCAAAGAGGAGATTCGTAGACAACGTTTCCTAACTTTAATTTACTTATATACATTTAATCTCTATCAATTTTCTCAATATAATCAATGAATTTGGATGAAAAACCATGAAATTGGGATGAAACTTCCCCAAATATAAATTTGAGGATTTAGTGAGATTTAGACGTCGGATTTGATGATTCTTGTTCGAGTGAGTTCGTGAGTGAATGGGTGTTCGGAAATTGTAATTTTTATCCGTTCCCGAGACGTGGGCCCGGGGGACTTTTTGGGAGAATTTTCTAATTTCGCGTATTAGCTTCGAACTTATTAGTTATTTTGTTTCCTTGAAATAATATTTACACTATGCAATCGAATTGACTAGATTTTGGCCACCCGGAGTTGGATACTCGTGGCAAGAGCGTGGTATTGAGTTGATTAGCGCAGTCAAGGTAAGTGTCTTGCCTAACTCTGTGTTGGGGACTTCCCCTTAGGCATTTTTATACTGATTTTGTTACGTGGACACCGTGTATGTGAGGTGACGAGTGCGTACACGGGTCATTGTTGCTAAAATTCCACTTTTCCTTCCACGGCATCACTCACTTTCATTCCTATACTATTGTTTCGTATCTTAACTGAGTAGTTAGCTTAAGAATAAGCATGCCTACCTGCCCTTACTTTATTTCCTCTTATTTACCACTAGTTGCACCATGCTTAGGTAGGTTTACTTTATTCTTTCTTGTTTTCCTGAACTGTTTAATTAAGCCATATCCGACATACTTCTGCATCGCATATTTAAATTGGGACTAAGGACCGAGATCTGGGAGCTTTCCCCCTATACTGCATTGCATATTTAAATTGGGACTACGGACCGAGATCCGGGAGCTTTCCCCGTGTACTGCATTGCATATTTAAATTGGGACTACGGACCGAGATCCGGGAGCTTTCCCCGTGTACTGCATTGCATATTTAAATTGGGACTACGGACCGAGATCGGGGAGCTTTCCCCCTGTACTGCATAGCATATTTAAATTGGGACTTCGGGCTGAGATCCGGGAGCTTTCTCCTTGTACTGCATTGCATTTTTACTATTGAGATATATGTTGTGCTGAGCCGAGGGCTCTCTTTATGTTATTAATTCTTCCAGTTTCCATTGATCTTGTTTATCATAACTTATCTATATTTCAATGTTAAAATTTATAACTAACTTGTTTTAAAACTCAGTAGAGCCTCAACCTGACCTCGTCACTACTTGACTGGGGTTAGGCTTGGCACTTACTGAGTACCGAATGTGGAGTACTTACGCCCTTTCCTGCGCATGTTTTCCCCATGTGCAGATCCAGGTACCAGTGCACCGTACAGTGGCTAGGCGTATCTTAGCAGCTGCTTCGGAGACCGCGCGGTAATTCTGCCACGTCCACAGGATCTCACGAGTCCCCTTCCTACTCTAGTATAGATATAGGAGATATATAGATACATTTTCCTTATCCTTTTTATAGAGCTACAGTAGTTCAGAGTTTGTGACTTTGTGATGTTCCGGGTTTTGGGAAAGTAAAAGCTGTAAATGTCGAGCGGCTAAATTTTATAGTATTGCTTCTTCCTTACTGTTTCTATTATTGTTTTGTCTTATTTTCCGCAAATTTTAGGCTTACCTAGTCGTAGAAACTAGGTGCCGTCACGAGACCGTTCGGAGGATAATTCGGGTCATGACAAGTTGGTATCAGAGCGTCTAGGTTAATAGGAGTCATGAGTCACAAGTCGGTTTATTAGAGTCTCGCGGATCGGTGCGGGGACGTCCGTATCTATCTTCGAGAGGCTATGTAACTGTTAAGAACAATCAAATTCTTTGGAATTCCTTATCGTGCTAGTTACTGTCATCAAATTCTTAAACTTTATTCTATTCTTGCTTACAGATGGTTCGTACTCTTACCGAACGTACTGATGACCAGGCACCCGAGCCCCCTGTCAGAGCCACCAGAGGCAGGGGTCGGGACAGAGGACGAGAACACGGTGCAGCCCGAGCACCGGCTAGAGTAGAGGCAGAAGAGCCCCCAGTAGCCACAGTTGGAGGGGCACAGAAGGTCCCTACTATTACTCCAGCCCTCCAGGAGACATTGGCTCAGCTCTTGAGTGCCATAAGTACTCTGTCTCAGGAAGGACTACTTCCGATAGCTCTAGCTACATCCCAGGCCAGGGGAGGGAAACAGACTCCCGCAGCCCCTACTCCTGAGTAGAGGGTTCATATTGGGCAGGTTCCAAAGTACATTCCTATGCCCCCAGCAGATCCAGCTCAGCATGAGGCTAGGGTAGCTGTACCGGAGGCAGAGCAGCTCCGACTTGAGAGGTACAAGAAGTACCACCCACCTGATTTCAGCGAATTAGCTTCAGATGACGCTCTGGGTTTTCTTGAGGAGTGTCATCGCATTCTCCGCACTATGGGTATCGTGGAGACGAGTGGGGTTTTTTCACTGCTTTCCAGCTGAGGGGAGAATCTTATCAGTGGTGGCATGCTTTTGAGATGAGTAGTCCGGACGAGGAAGCCTCACTTACTTGGGCTCAATTCTCCGAGATGTTTTTACTTTAGTTTGTCCCTCAGAGCCTCAGGGATGCTTGGCATGTGGAGTTTGAGAAGCTACCCCAGTGTACCATGACTGTGTCGGAGTATGCATTCCTTTACAACGAGTTAGCTCGTCATGCAACAACTTTGGTTGTCACTATCAGAGAGAGGGTTCGATGCTTTAATGAGGGACGTCACCCCAGTTTTGGGACCAACATGGCCAGAGAGCTGGAGACAGATATCACTTACCAGCAGGACGTGAGTATTGCCCGGAGGATCGAGAGTATGTTAGCCCGGGACAGAGAGGAGAGAGAGGCCAAGAGGTCTCGAGAGACTGGTCATTTTTCGGGAGTTTGTGCACCAGCTACACGCTATGGTAGGGGTTTTGTGAGTCACCCCATTCATTCAGCCCTTCCAGAAGCCAGTGGTTTTCCAGCTCCTCCTAGACCTCGGGAGCCTTATTATGCACCACCAGTATCTCATGTGCCTCCTGCTCGAGGTGCTATCACTGGCCAGTCCAGCAGGCCAGTTCAGAGTCAGCAGCAGCCGCCACATCCTCCGAGGGGTTGTTTTGGATGTGGTGACCCTCGTTATGTGATCTGAGATAGCCCAGAGCTTGGAGGGGTGCACCACCTCAGACTTATCGGGTCCATGTCTTCCACCAGGTCCTCCAACTATTCTTCCAGCCCCATATACTACCCCACCTTCACAGACAGCTCGAGGTGGAGGTTTGGGAAGTCGAGGTCGCCCTTGAGGGGGAGGCCAGGCCAGGCCAGCTATTATGCTCTTCCAGCCCGCTCAGAGGCCGTTGCTTCAGATTTGGTCATCACAGGTATTGTCCCTGTTTGTCATAGGGGTGCATCCGTGTTATTTGATCCAGTTTCTACGTACTCATATGTATCTTCTTACTTTGCTTCACATTTGGGGATATCTCGGGATTCTTTGAGTTCCCCCATATATGTTTCTACTCCTGTGGGAGATTCTCTTGTTGTGGACCGCGTATATCAGTTGTTCTTGATTGTTATTAGTTATTTTGAGACCAGGGCTGACTTATTATTACTCAGTATGGTAGATTTCGATGTTATTTTGGGAATGGACTGGTTGTCTCCCTACTATGCTATTCTTGATTCTCACGCCAAGACCGTGACGCTGGCTATGCCAAGATTAACGAGGTTAGAGTGGAGAGGTTCCTTAGAGTATACTCCCCGCAGAGTCATTTCTTTTCTTAAGGCTCAGCGGATGGTCGAGAAGAGGTGTGATGCGTATTTGGCTTATGTGACAGATGTTAGTGTTGAGACCCCTACAGTTGAGTCAGTTCCAGTTGTCAGGGACTATTCTGATGTATTTCCAGTTGATCTTCCTGGTATGTCGTCCGATGCAGACAATGATTTTGGCATTGACTTGTTGTCGGGCACTCAGCCCATTTTCGTTCCTCTCTATCGCATGGATCCTCCTGAGTTGAAGGAGTTAAAAGAGCATTTGCAGGAGTTTCTTGAAAAAGGTTTCATCAGGCCCAATGTATCACCTTGGGGTGCTCTGGTGTTGTTTGTGAAGAAAAATGATTGTTCGATGCGTATGTGTATTGACTACCGACATCTGAATAAGGTGACCGTGAAGAACAAGTACTCATTTCCTCGCATTGATGATCTGTTTGACCAGTTACAAGGTGCTAGGGTGTTCTCCAAGATTGATCTGCATTTAGGTTATCATCAATTGAAGATTCGGGAGCTGGATATCCCGAAGACTGCCTTCAGGACCACATATGACCACTATGAGTTCCTTGTTATGTCATTTGGGCTGACCAATGCCCCAGCAGCCTTCATGCACCTGATGCACAACGTATTTCAGCCTTATCTTGATAATTCTTCATCGTGTTCATTGATGAAATTCTGGTATATTCTCAGTCCCAGGAGGATCATGAGCAGCACTTGAGGATCGTGCTTCAGACTTTGAGAGGGAAGAAGTTGTATGCCAAATTTTCTAAGTGTGAATTTTGGTTTGATTTTGTGGCATTCCTAGGCCATGTGGTATCTTCGGATGGGATCAAGGTAGATGAAGAAGGTGGAGGTGGTGCAGAGTTGGCCCAGACCGTCCTCAGCTACTGAGATCCGCAATTTCCTCGATTTGGCTGGGTATTATCGCCGTTTTGTGGAGGGATTTTCATCCATTTCAGCGCCCATGACCAGACTGACCCAGAAGGGTGCACCTTTTATAAGGACTGAGGAGTGTGAGGAGAGCTTTCAGGAGCTCAAGACAGCCCTGACTACAACTCCTGTGTTGGTATTTCCTACCGGTTTTGGGTCATATACAGTCTATTGTGATGCTTCGTATTTGGCCTAGGAGCGGTGTTGATGCAGGACGGTAGGGTGATTGCCTACGCGTCCAGGAAGTTGAAGGTGCATGAGTAAAACTACCATGTTCATGATCTCGAGTTGGCAGCGATTGTTCATGCCTTGAAGATATGGCGTCATTATTTATATGGTGTTCCGTGTGAGATATTCACGGATCACCGGAGTTTACCGCACATATTCAGACATAAGGATCTCAATTTTCCAGCGTAGGTGGTTGGCGTTGCTAAAGGACTATGACATCACTATATTATACCACCTGGGGAAGGCCAATGTGGTGGCCGACGCCTTGAGTCGCCGGCCGGAGAGTTTGGGGAGTTTGGCATACCTTCATGCAGCTGAGAGGTCTCTAGCCTTAGATGTTCAGTCCTTATCCAGTCAGTTCGTGAGATTGAATATTTCTGAGCCTTGCCGGGTATTAGCTTATGTGGTTGCTCGATCTTCCCTTTATGACCGTATCAGAGAGCGCCAGTATGATGATCCCCACCTTCTGGTTCTTCAGGATAGAGTCCGGCGGGGTGATGCTAGGGATGTGACCACAGGTGATGACGGGGTGATGAGGATGCAAGGCCGTATTTGTGTGCCCAATGTACATGGGCTTCGGGAGTTGATTCTTGAGAAGGCCTATAGTTCGTGGTATTCCATCCATCCGGGTACTGCGAAGATGTACTAGGATCTGAGACAACACTATTGGTGGCGAAGGATGAAGAAGGGTATAGTGGATTTTGTAGCCAAGTGTCTCAACTGTCAGCAAGTCAAATGTGAGCATCAGAGACCGGAGGGTTACTTCAGCAGATTGATCTTCCAGAGTGGAAGTGGGAGCGGATCACCATGAACTTTGTGGTTGGACTTCCTAGGAATTTGAGGAAGCATGATGCTATTTGGGTGATTGTGGACCGGCTGAGCAAATCAGTCAATTTCATCCTAGTGTTGACTACATATTCATCTGGGAGGTTGGCTGAGATTTATATCAGAGATATTGTTCGCCTCCATGGAATTCCAGTTTCCATCATTTCAGACAGAGGTACATAGTTCACTTCACGGTTCTGGAGAGCCGTTTAGCAAGATTTAGGCACCAGAGTGGAGTTAAGTACAACCTTTCACCCTCAGAGGGACGGGCAGTCCGAGCGCACAATTAAGATTCTTGAGGATATTCTCCGTGCCTGTGTGATAGATTTTGGAGGGTCATGGGATCGATACTTGCCTCTTGCAGAGTTTGCTTATAATAACAGCTACCAGTCCAGCATTCAGATGGCGCCGTATGAGGCCTTGTATGGTAGGCGGTGCAGGTCTCCAGTGGGATGGTTTGATCCGGGAGAGGCCCGATTGTTGGGTACATACTTGGTTCAGAATTCCCTGGACAAGGTGAAGGTGATTCAGGAGAGACTTCGCACAGCTCAGTCCAGGAAGAAGAGTTATGCGGACTGGAAGGTTCGTGACTTGGCATTTATGGCCGGTGATCGGGTTTTGCTTCGGGTATCGCCTATGAAGGGCGTCATGAGATTCGGGAAGAAGGGTAAATTGAGTTCGAGGTTCATTGGCCCTTTTGAGGTGTTGTAGCGGGTTGGGGAGGTCGCTTATGACTTGGCTTTTCCTCCCAACCTAGCAGGAGTTCATCCAGTATTCCACGTTTCCATGCTCCGGAAGTATCACGGTGATCCGACTCATGTTTTTGATTTCAGCTCCGTCCAGTTGGACAAGGATCTATCATATGTTGAGAGCCTGTAGCTATATACAGACAGGTCAAAAGGCTCAGGTCAAAGAATATTGCCTCAGTCAAGGTTCAGTGGAGGGGTCATCCGATCGCGGAGGCGACTTGGGAGACAGAGCAGGATATGCGGAGTACGTACCCTCATCTTCTCACAGCTTCAGGTATGTCTCTATACTCGTTCGAGGACAAACAATTTTCTTAAGAGGGGGAGAATGTAACGACCCGTTCGGTCATTTTTGAGAGTTAGCGCCCCGATCCCCTAATAATTACTTCTCCCATGTCTATTTATGTTATTTAAACTTGTCAGAGTATTGAGTGGTAAAATTCGGAGTGATTTTGGACACATAGTCCTTAAATGTAGATTTTAGCCTTTGAAATCAAGCCGTAGCTAGAGCTGTGTGAAGACGGATACGGAATGGAATTCCGTCGACTCCATTAGCTCCGTTGGGTGATTCCAGGGTTAGGATCTTGTTTGGAATGTCTTTTCGAGGTCGGTTGTAGATTAAGGCTTGAATTGGCGAAAGTTAGAATTTCGGCGATTTCGGCCGATAGGTGAAATTCTGATATCGGACTCGGAATGGAATTCCGAAAGCGACAGCAGGTCAGTAATGTCATTTATTACCTGTGTGAAAAATTTGAGGTCATTCTGATGAGTTTTGACGTGTTTCGGCATCGTATGTGAATTTTGGAAATTTCATAAGTTCTTAGGCTTGAATCCATGCATAATTGATGATTTTGATGTTATGATATATGTTTTTAAGGCTCGACTATGTTTGAATGAGGTATTAGGACTGTTTGGTAAGTTTGGTTGAGGTCCCGGGGGTCTCGGGGGTGTTTCGGAGGCTCAACGGGTGATTTTGGAACTTGGTGCATAACTGAACCATTGCTGGTTCTGGTGTTCCGCACCTGCGGATGGGGAACCGCAGGTGCGGAGTTGGGGCTCACAGATGCGGAATTTAGGCAGGGGCTGCCAGTGGTTGTACGCGCGGTTTATGTTCTGCAAATGCGGCCATTTGACAGCAAGTGCAGCCCCAGTCCTATTAAGTGACTTTCCGCACCTGCAATGGGTTTTCTGCAGGTGCGGTACCGCAGATGCGGTATCTCTAGGCTGTTTATACAAAATTCCGAGGGTTTGAAATTCATAACTCCAAAACGATTTAGAGCTCGGGTTTTGGTGATTTTAAGTGGGTTCCAAAGAGGAGATTCATAGGTAACGTTTCCTAACCTTAATTTACTTTTATACCAATAATCTCTATCAATTTCCTCAATATAATCAATGAATTTTGATGAAAACCCATGAATGGGATGAAACTCCCCAAGTAGAAATATGAGGATTTAGGGAGATTTAGACGTCAGATTTTGATGATTCTTGTTCGAGTGAGTTCGTGAGTGAATGGGTGTTCGGAAATTGTAATTTTTATCCTTTTCTGAGGCGTGGGCCAGGGGGACACTGGGAAAATTTCCTAATTTCGCGTATTTGCTTCGAACTTATTAGTTATTTTGTTTCCTTGAAATGGTATTTACACTATGCAATCGAATTGACTAGATTTGGGCCACCCGGAGTTGGATACTCATGGCAAGAGCGTGGTATTGAGTTGATTAGCGTAGTCAAGGTAAGTGGATTGGCTAACTCTGTGTTGGGGACTTCCTTTTAGGCATTTTTATACTAATTTTGTTACGTGGATTCCGTGTACGTGAAGTGACGAGTGCGTACACGGGTCATTGTTGCTAAAGTTCCACTTTACTTCCACGGCATCACTCATTTTCATTCCTATATTACTTTCCTGTCTTAACTTAGTAGTTAGCTTAAGAATAAGCATGCCTACCTGTCCTTACTTGATTTCCTCTTATTTGTTACTATTTGTACCATGCTTAGGTAGTTCTAGTTTATTCTTGCTTGTTGTTTTTCCTGAACTATTTAATTAAGTCGTATCCGACATACTTCTACATCGCATATTTAAATTGGGACTACGGACCGAGATCCGGGAGCTTTCCTCCTGTACTGCATTGCATATTTAAATTGGGACTACGGCCGAGATCCGGGAGCTTTCCTCCTGTACTGCATTGTATATTTAAATTGGGATTACGGACCGAGATCTGGGAGCTTTCCCCCTGTACTGCATAGCATATTTAAATTGGGACTACGGACTGAGATCCGGGAGCTTTCCCCTTGTACTGCATTGCATTTTTAGTGTTGAGATATATGATGTGCTGAGCCGAGGGCTCTCTTTCTCTTATTAATTCTTCCAGTTTCCATTGATCATGTTTATCATCGCTTATCTATATTTCACTGTTTAAATTTATAACTAACTTTTTCTAAAACTCAGTAGAGCCTCAACCTGACCTCGTCACTACTTGACTGGGGTTAGGCTTGGGACTTACTGAATACCGAATGTGGAGTACTCACGCCCTTTCCCGCGCATGTTTTCCCCATGTACAGATCCAGGTACCAGTCCACCGTACAGTGGCTAGGCGTATCTTAGCAGCTGCTTAGGAGACCGCGGGGTAATTCTGCCGCGTCTGCAGGATCTCACAAGTCCCCTTCCTACTCTAGTATAGATATAGGAGATATATAGATACATTTTCCTTATTCCTTTGTATAGAGCTGCAGTAGTTCAGAGTTTGTGACTTTGTGATGTTCTAGGTTTTGGGAAAGTAAAAGTTGTAAATGCCGAGCGGCTAAATTTTATAGTATTGCTTCTTCTTTACTGTTTCTATTATTGTTTTGTCTTATTTTCCACATTTTAGGCTTACCTAGTCGTAGAAACTAGGTGCCGTCACGAGACCGTTCGGAGGGTAATTTGGGTCGTGACAAAGAGGGGGTTTTAGCCACACATACCTCAATAGAGATTTTAGGAAAATTCTACTTTTTGAAGTCATCTTAAAATAATTGAGTCGAGGCTCGTTTCGTAATTTTTTCATATATTTTCTCATTTCATAGGCATTCATAGGCACAACTATAGACGTTATCCACACTCTATTTCCTCAGTTCATTTAATTCATTTTCAAACATCTTTATAGTTTATCATCGACTAGACACACTCAATTAAGACATTTAATACACATACGAGCAATTAGGAGTATTAAGCATATCGATTTCTCCTCACCTAGTTGGTATACCGGTTTTCATTTAAAGTACAACTCAAATCCATACCTTTTTAATAAGCAACCCATACTTTAAACATCTATTGTTCAATATAAGGCTCGTCCAGAATAATCAAATTTTATGAGTTTATAGGGGATAGCCCGGAATGTAGAAATTAGGGATTTGGGCCTATCATACTTAAACTTACGGAAACATTATGGAATTCAATTCCGAGAGAGGAAGTTTAGCCCACATACCTGGTTGAGCTTTCCTTAAGTTACTACAACGAACCAACACCTCTAGCAATAATAATCTATAGGAAGATAGCGAAAATCGATTAATAATAAGAAAAATTTTCCATGGTGTAACTCCCTTAGGAATTTTATCAAACACCTAACATGTAAAATAGGCTACAAGGTTCTACAATGGAAATTTCTTCTTCCCTCAACCAATTTCAACAAGAACAACCCAAAGTAGTCCATTAATCCCACATACTATAACTTAGTGTCACTTGCATGGCTTATTTATAGCCCCATAATATATTTTTGAACTCATAATCTCATGTATGAAATCATAGAAGTAGGACTTACCCGGAAGGATAGTGAGGTAGAGATTATCTTCCTTGATTCTTCAGAATTTGTGCAAGATTGGATGATTAGGATATTAGGTTCCTCATTCCCTCTCTAAACTGCTCTCACCTCTCTCTAGATTCACTAGAAAATAGCCCTAAATGAAGCCCCAAATCCTATTTTTCAAAATGGGGTCGGGTTATGAAAACAGGAAAAAGAAGCCTCCGAAATCGGGTCTACGGGGGCATAATGGACCGCAGAACAAGTATGTGGGTCGCAGAATGGATTGCGAAATTGGTGCCTAGAACTGGGCTTCACTGGACAGGTTTGCGACCATTTTGTGGTCGTATAACCACTTCTGCGATCGCATAATGGTCGCATAATGGCTGCAAAATTGCATTATGCCAGCCTTTGATAATTTGATCATATCTTCTTGTAGGAGTGTCCAAATGACGAATGGTTTGAAGCTCTAGAAACTAGACTCAAATATATTTCGTTTTATAGGTTTCTAATCTCATAAAACCTTATATATATTTATATATGCTCGTCCAAAGTGTGGACTTATGCGAACTCATTTGGAATTTTATCCTATTATGTAATTTTCGAACTTGACTTAGACTTAAGCCTCTCATTAGACCCCAAATTATATGACTTATACACCTATTTACCATATACAATTGATGTCCATCATATTGATAGCACATAAAATATTATAATTAGCCTACCTGACACCACGAAATCTTAAATTACTAAGCAAAATTTTCCGGGGCCTTACAGGTAGTATTGGTTTCCTCCCTATGAATGGCAGCTCCAAGAAACTAGTAACTTCTTCCAATGTCGATACTAACTCACAGTTAGAAAACTTTAACATCACCTTGGCCGGATCCCAAAATTCTATCATCAGGCAAGTGAGTACCTTGTCTTCTTGGATATTTAGAAAAGCGGTTAGTGCCCCAGGTGTGTCCGAATCTCGTCTCTGTGTTCCTAGCGGATGTTCTTCCACCACTATTTCAACTTGTGTGGCGCTCCCATCACCATTTTAATATCGGGGATGTTTTGGTTGATTTCCATTTTCTGAAGTGGGTAAGAAATGTTTTCGATAAGTGTTTGCTTTGGATTTTTAGATGTCTCGTCAGGTTTATACATTTTTCCACAGAAGTCATGCCGTTGGGTGCATACTGATGCGTGGCTAGAATTCATGATTTTAAGCATTATATACCTTGAATTTTATGGGCTTTAATGATAAAATACACGTCGTATGTGCCTAATGGGGTTTATTTTATGTGTAGGTGAATTGGAAATGGAAACGGGGTTAAACGGATGCAAATACGTCGAAAAACACGCGAAAGGGGACATCCGGGCGACAGAGCCAAACAGCCTGACCCAGCCTGGCCTTACCCAGGCGTTTGGGCTGAAACGCCAGGGGGTGCCTGGCGTTAGCCAGGCGTTAGAGCCCAAACGCCAGGGGTTGCCTGGCCTTACCCAGGCGTTTGGGCTGAAACGCCAGGGTCCCCAGT
>ML320121.1:0-21385 GCA_005239505.1 Nicotiana paniculata
ATAAAGTAAGAAATACTAGATTGTAGAAATCGTGTTCTTGCACTCCAATGGAATTTTCTTCTTGTCTACTGTTGATCCACGAAAATCTCCCCTTTTTAATTGTGTTTTAGGAGTCTATTTATAGGTTTAGGGCGAACCCTAACCGAGTAGGAGACTTCTATTTCAACCGGGAAACATTTAACTCGTCAAACTCGGACTTGGGCGAAACTGGAGACCCCGGGCATTTGGGATCTAACGCCCCCCTAACGCCAGGGAGGGCCTGGCGTTATGGCCCTAACGCCCCCCTAACTCCAGGGGGGGGGGGCTAGGATTTATGGGGTAAATGCCCCCCTAACGCCAGGGGTGCCAGGCTTTAGGGGGCAAACGCCCGGCTATCGCCCAAGCGTCTCCTTTTGCGTATTTTCGACGTATTTGCATCCCTTTAGCTCCGTTTCCATCTCCAATTCACCTACACATAAAATAAACTCCATTAAGCACATAACAAGTGTATTTTTATCATTAATGCGCATAAAATGTAAGGTATATCACATGTTAAACTATGCAATTTAGTCTCGCATCAATTTCTCTTATCCTTATTCCACACCTTGAAGCATCCATAAGGTATAAAATCAAAGAGTATTACATCAGTACACCAGGAATATGGCCATACCATTACCAAAAGAAAGGCATTTCTCGGGCGCAAACGTGCGTTTGAAATTGTTTATGGTACAGGGATAAGTTATTTGCAGCTCTACCAGGTACATGGTCGCACTGAAACACTTTAACCCCAGGACGGTTGTTGAATGGAAGCTTGAGCGGAGTCCGGGAAAACCAGAATATGTATTCAATTACGTGTTCTGGGCATTTAAACCAACAATTGATGGTTTTCCGCATTGCTGGAGAGGTTTGTTGAAAGGGTTGCAGCTGCAACGTCATTGATGAAAAAGGGTGTTGAATTTATGCCATTACCGATGAAAATATTTGAGAAATACAGGCGGCGAGCACATTGGCATTCATTTTTGCAGTATGAACACGACAGAAATATTTTTGAAGTTCGCACATCCATCAAAACCGGGGGAATAATGTACATACCATAAATGAATCTAGAAGGTTATTCTCTTGTGGGAAATGGTCAATGTACCACATGCCGTGCTCACATGCCATCAGGTGCTTTCAACATGTTGGTTTAGGGCCAACCAACTACGTTGATAAATAATATAGTCTTGCTGCTTACTTAAACACCTATAGTGGGTAGTTGCAGCCAGTGGGTGCTGAGAATTATTGGTCGTCGGAACCATTTAAAATGGTGTGTAACAAGGACTATTTATGTCGAATACAAGTCAGCTCGATGGTCCCAAGTATGGACCTGCGCCTTTAGCCATGCTAGATATGCGTCGTCTATCCTGGAACGAACATCCCACTAATAATGTGTAGCCTCCCATGTAGTCCCCCTCGTTATATATTGCGGATGACCAAAATGTCGAAGTATTCACTCCGTGGAATGATACTCCACAATATCGAGGCACATCAGCGGGACAAAATTGCTCCAAATCAGCCGGTCGGCCGAGCAATAATCGGGCAGGCCACCTATCAAGTTGTCGTTGTATGGCGTCCAGATGAACTATCAAATAAAAACAGAAAACGTGAGTATTCGCAACACATGTGAAGCTATACAAAGTAAGTTTAGGTACACATTTACCTGTGCGCCCTCCAGCATATCCAACACATCCCTGCAAAGGGGGAGATTATGCCGAGCATCATAATCTCGTACATATCCACGCCGGAGAACCCACCTCCTAGCTAGAGGGAGAAACAGAGGTGGTACATCCGGAGGTAATGGTGGTGGATGTGGATGCAATTGCAGGAACCGCTCTCAGGCCCAAACCTAACATACAAAGTTGACGTAAGGTTTAAGATAAATTTTGACTAGATAGAATTGTAATGAATGAACAAAGGTATTTGAATATGTTGTCACCTGTAGAAGCGGCACAAATCCACATACGTCAAGCTAGGTGCCCATGCTCGCCCGGCACAAATACCTGTACATGTAGGCGAGAACAGCAGCACCCCAGCTGTACTGGGGTAAACCATCTAGCAACTGAAGATGATGAAGGAATCGCAAGCTGACTAGGTTCTGCGAAGTGTTCGGGAACAAGACCCCACCAAACAAAAGTAGTAGCAACAACCTCGTACACCGGTGAATATGTAGATCATATGTCTCGCCGGTGATGTCGGGGTGCAATATTTCCAAATGATGTCTAATAGTTGTCAAACTCATGCGACTGGCCCCTGAGTATGCAGTCTCATCCTATGGCCTGAAGCTAGTGAATTTCTGCAGCATGTCAAAATACTGCCACGCGTCATCTCTCTCATGCCCTGAGGCAATGCAACGGGCAGTCCATCAATGGGCAGCCCATATAAAACCTCCATGTCCTGCAGCGTGATGGTGGCCTCGCCAATGGGCAGGTGGAAAGTGTGTGTCTCCGGTCGCCACCGATCTATCAGAGCCGTGATCAAAGACTAGTCGAGCTGCAGCCGTCCGATCTCAAAAATCCTGTAGAAGCCCGTATCCCGCAGGCGCTGGACTACACAGGGATGGAGAACTCCTTCCTTCATAAAATCCCACAAGTCTGTCCTACATTTTACTATGCTAAAAGGGCACTACTCTTTAAGCAGATAAATAATCTAAACTAAATAAAAACAAAAAATACATTTTAATCACAAAAACATTCACGAAAATACATATAAATAGTAAAAGAAATTTATTAACATTTTTATTAACAAAAAATAATAATTTCTCCATTTTTTTACATTTTTTTTAGAGCACTAATATCTTAGTCCGGATAAAAATAACATACTAGTTTAATCGCAAAAAAAAAACACAAAACAGCATGGAAACACATTCAAAACAACTAATATGCATTATTATACGAGTTTCGATATAAACTAAATCGAAATACCTCGATTTATATTTTTCGGAAAGTCGATGAATTGAAATTTGAGCCCGAAACGAGGAAACCACAATAGTAGAAGGCTTGGCTAGGATGTGGGACCTACAATCTTATTTTTTTGTGTGACAGCGGGGTCCACTATAATTTTTTTATAAGGAAATTTGAGGGGGGGGGGGGAGGGGGCGTAGCAGAATTAAAAAAATGGGGGAGGCTTGTCTGGTTCGAATGTGGGGAAGAAGGAGGGGGACCGTTATTTAAACAGGTATAGCGCGGTATATAACTGCGATATACATATATAGTGCGGTTATTTACAGCGCTATGCTTTTCTGTCTTATCAGCCTGCAGAATGCGGTTTACATTGGCGTTATATATATATATAGCGTTAAAAGAGTGCTATATATAGAAAGGTCATTATTTTGTTTTACACGCATTTAAGTCACACTTGTCCAAAAGAACCACAAATGAGTTCTGGATTCTCCCCCTTGATCCACCAAATAACCATCTAGCTAGTAATCAGCAAAATCTTTTAAGTGTATGCCCATATAATCAAGCTTTTTTCCTTTGTTACTTGGTATGAGTAGAAGAATTTATCACAATGACTTAACCAACTTCGGGGATTGTTGACATCAAATTCTTGAAACTTCAACTTGACTTTTGGTAGCTTGGACTATGAGCTATTAGAAACAGGCCCATCCAATATTTGTGAGGCCTACCCCAAGGGTGTGGGTTGAGAGGTTTCAAAAGGAATGGAATACGTCTGGGAGGGTTAGTTCAAAAGTTGAAGGGTAGGAAATAGGTTGGTTTATTGGCATCGTAGAGAATGAGCTAATGGGATTGGTAAAGCTGGTTCATGAACATTGGGTAGGTTTGAGGCTAAAGGGTTGGGTTGACATAGGGTGTGAGTTAATACGTGAAAAATGAGGTATTGACGACATTGAGTATTAGCTCATCTGAGGAACAAAAGGCTGTGTAATTGTTGGGTACAGGCTCACTACTAGCATATCTTCGATGTGTTTGGTGGAGCTTAAAATTTTCACTATATTTGCTTAAAAATCCACCTGCTTATTCTCTAGTTTATCCATACATTTCATAAATTCCTCCATAAACATTTATAGCTGAACTTCGACTCGCCGCAACCCATTATCTAGAGATGGCTTTTTCTGTTTATACAACATTTTGAATGCTAGGACCTAAGGCTCTGATACCAAATTGTATCGTTCGAGCTACTTGTTGGTCCCAAACTCCCACGCAAGTATACGTGGTCGTTGCAAGTAATATAATGTTAAATCGAATGTCGAACCTACAGGGATTGCGTAAACTACTTGCTGAATCACTCTAATTGTTATTTAATCAAGCCAAAATAAAATCCAGGAATGTAAATAATTTATACTACGAATCTATGGAATAACTAATTATCAAGTACGAAAGTATTGTTTTGTATTCAGTAGAGGCAAATATTGCAGGGTTGTGATCAATTCACCACTCGTATTGCATTCTAATTAACTCTCCCCTTCATATAATTCACTCATGTTTTCTACTTAATCGATAAACGCTCTCATAGCCTTCTCCCGAAGCACTACTCGCCTATTCTCAATAGATTAACGCCTATATTCCTATGAAATTAATCTACTAGAACGCACTAAGATTACGATGTTTAATTAAGCACGGTGACTAGGTATATTCCTATCCTAACCACAAATCCGCTCCCCTGAAGGGTTAAGATCGCGCTCTCTTCAATTCTTCTCTAGTATATATACGGCTTTCCCAAGCATAACATGGATAGTATATAGAGCCAAATTGCTGGCCAGACAATTAAGCAATTAAATACAGAATTGAAGAAACAACCATATATTGAGTGAACTATATTCAAGGTCAAATTAATGTCTAATAACAATATTCATGGCTAAACCAAAACCCCAGAACAATGGGTGTTTAGCCACTCATGCTATAATCAAACAATTGCATAAGTGTTGCATAAATTGAAAATACTAGAATAATATGAAGAAAACTGAGAAATCCTTCGCTTCCTAATGATCCCGTGTGTATCTTCTCTCCAAAAATGGCATACCTCATTCAACGTTGTGTTTTTGGGTCTATTTATATGTTTTGGGACAAACCCTAAACATGTAGGATACTTCTAGTCAAATCGGGAAACACTTAGAACCTTCAAAACTCGGACTGGGCCGGATCAGGGACCAGGCATTACAGGCCAAACGCCTGGCTAACGCCTAGCCAGGGCTGGCGTTATGGGTCAAATACCCCCCAAACGCCTGGTCTCACCAGGCTTTATAGCCCAAACGCCGGCTAAAGTCTGATATGACTAGGCTTTACAGCTCAAACGCCCGGCTATAGCCAGTTTCACTCATTTTTTACTCTTGAGCGTATTTTTGATGTTTATGCATCCATTTAGCTCGGCTTCCATCTCCAATTCACCTACACATGAAATAGACTCCATTATGCACATACGACGTGTATTTTTATCATTAACGCACATAAAATGTAAGGCATATAATGCTTTAAACCATGAATTATAGCCACACATCAATACCCCACACTTAGACTCTTGCTCGTCCTCGAGTAATGGGACAATCTACTACCCTTCAACAAGTACAAGGTTCATTATCAAGGAGTATTTAACTTTTCAATCACACACCTTACCCCTTAACTATGATCGATACCGGCAATCAAGTAAGAACATACAAAATTTCACATTCATTCCCTTCTTTAAACATGCCCGAGTATAACAATTTAATCAATCATACCAATAACCTAATTGCAACCACCCAACCTCAAGAGTCAACTTGCAACCACTAAGCCCTCTCAATTCACGAACCTACCCAACAAGAAAGTTTACAACATTACCAATGATTCATGAGATCATGTGCCCTCACCACAAACAAAAGAGTGAATATAACTAACACATTCAAGTATGCTTTTGAACATTATTTAAGGATATCAAACAATTGAACAAATTCACTCACTCTCACAAAGAATTCATATGCATCATGTGTTCGTACCATAAGTTTGCCCTTAGTGTTGATCTCTACTAATTCAAGTTAGCCAAATCTAGGATCAATTAGGACTTTTAAGGTTGTAATGTAGGCTAAGGGACGGGTAGGATATATTTAGGAATAGTGAATAACCCTCCTAAGCACTTTAATACACTACCTTCACAACTCAACACATATTCTTCTCAACTAATTCCCTTGCCACATTTCATATTCACATAGCCCTTTTTCAATTAAGCACTTCTATATTTTCACTAGCACAAATTAATAAAAATTTGAAGGTGTGTATCTTTTTGTACATACTTTTACTATCATTTTTTTTCTTTCTTTCCTACACACACTCCATACATGAAGATTCCATGTCTAGTGACTTTTGAATACAATTTTTAGTGCACTAACAGGCCTTTCCATGGCTCCACTTAAAATTTAATCCCCAATATCACACCTTACTTCTTTTAGCTAGTAAGTGACTTAGCAGGAAAAGGTGCAAAAATCTCAATTTAAGAACAAAATAGGGGTACGACTTGTAATGTGGGTACCAAAGAAAAGGTCTAAAGGCTCAAAGGGGCTAGAAATGGAAAATGTAATTCTTATGTGACAAGCACATCCATGATCAAGCAAGAAAATGCCTACGTCATCTCCTAGATTAGCATAACCTACAATTTCGCTTCGATTAACACACGGGGCAAGTTCTAGACTACACAAGATAGCATAGAAAACACTAAACCTCACTCACACATTACACATGACTCAATCACAACAGTTTTATTCAACTCTCAAGTCAAGCAAGCACAAAAAATTGAGAGAATTAAGCAATATTACACTATGTAGCATACAAGTCAAACAACTGAGCTAAGGCATCACAAAATAGGCTTTTTCTTTTTTACTCAGGCATCACATGTCAAACCAAATATAAGTGAAAGCAACATGTATGTCATAACCTAATATGTCGGCAATCAAACATGTCATAGGGAATTTCTAAGAGTAACTAAGTTCCTTCCTAACTACTCAAAAAAAACAAAAATAATTTAAAGTGCCCGGTTCAAGTTACACCCTAGGAAAAGAACCGGTGCCGAAAGAAAAACCAAGGGATACTACCTAACTATTCTACAAAAAAAAAAAAATATTTTTGGCGTTTTCAAATCGGACTTTATCCCTCAAGAAAATTGTCCAACAGATCCATCGTTGAGAAAAGCCCGAGATTTTTCTAAAAAAAAAAAAATAAACAATAATTTTTATACAATTACACTATGGAAAGTAGTTTCCCCACCCCACACTTATGTTACGCATATTCCTCGATGCACTATTACAAATAAAAACATTAAAACAAGGGTGAGAAATACTCCCTGAGACCCCCTCGGGCCTAGCTCGGATATGATTATCAATCTTTAGAGTCGGGATGACCCCACACTTAAGCTCAAGCATGCCCCTCAACTTCGACTTATGGGTACTCAGACTTCCCCTACTCTGCAAAATAAAAACAACACAAAACTGACACTAAAAAATAATGAAAAGATATACAGGCTGGGTTGCCTCCCAACAAGCGCCTTATTTATAGTCGTGGCACGACGCAGAATCTCGCCTCACTAATCAGCGAGCATGACCTTGGTCTTCTCACGATTTATGGTACCACCCCAATAGTGTTTGACTCTATACCATTCACTAAAAAATTTCTTTCACCATGTATAGCTCGCAACTCAAGTGCACCATATGGGGTGACTCTCACTATCTTAAACGGGCCAGACCATCTCGATTTCAGCTTTCCCGGAAACAGTCTCAGCCTAGAATTGAATAATAATACCTGTTGGTCTGGCTCAAAATGACGCGGCTTTATGTGTTTGGCATGCCATCTCTTGGCCTTTTCTTTGTAAAGTTTGCCATTTTCGTATGAGTGCAACCTGAACTCATCCAATTCATCCAACTGCAACAATCTTTTCTCACCCGCGGCTTCAAGGTTCATGTTTAGCTTCTTGATGGCCCAATATGCCTTATGTTCAAGCTCTACAGGCAAGTGATATGCCTTCTCATAGACCAGCTTGTACGGTGATGCCCCAATTGGTGTTTTGTACACTTGCCCATAAGTCATCATCTAACTTAGAATCCCAATCTTTCCTGTTCACACTCACCTTTTTCTCTAATATTTGCTTAATTTATCTATTGGATACCTCTGCTTGTCCACTTGTTTGAGGGTGATATGTTGTTGCAACTCGATGACGAACCCCATATTTAGCTAAAAAGTGATTCAAAAACCGATTGCAAAAGTGGGTTCCTTCATCACTAATCAAGGCACGTGGAGTACCAAATCTGGAGAATATATTTTTCTTCACAAATGCAGCAACAACCATGGCATCATTCGTCTGCAATGCAATTGCCTCCACCCATTTCGACACGTAGTCAACTGCCAGCAAAATGTATTTATTTTCCCTGGATAATGGGAATGGACCCATAAAGTCTATCCCCCATACATCAAAAAACTCTACCTCCAAGATATTATTCAAAGGCATCTTGTGCTTCCTTGTTATCGTTCTTGTTCTCTGGCATTGTTCACACTTTTTAACAAATGCGTGGGCATCTTTGAATAGCGTTGGCAAAAAAAGACTAGATTGTAGCACTTTCGCCGATGTTCTATTGCAACCATGATGGCCCCCATATGGTGATGCATGGCAATCATACAACACAAGTTCCACTTCTTTATCAGGAATATATTTCATCATTAATTGATCACCACATTCTTTGTACAGGTAGGGCTCATCCCACTAGTAAAACTTCACATCGCGTAAGAACCTCTTTCTTGCTTCAGATTCTATTTTCGGAGGAAGTACCCCACTCACCAGATAATTCACATAATCAGCATACCACGGAGGAGGGTCTTGGGTTATAGCAAAAAGTTGCTCATCAGGAAAAACTTCTTTAATATCTCCACCCTCCTCCACATGATCATGATTTTCCACTCTCGACTGATGGTCAGCTACTTGGTTATCAGTGCCCTTTCGGTCTCTTATCTCCACATCAAATTCCTGCAACAATAAAACCCAGCGCATCAATCTAGCTTTAGATTCTTTCTTTGTAAATAAATACCTGATTGTTGCGTGATCTGTGTGGACTATAACTTTTGTTCCCACCAAGTATACCTGGAATTTTTCAAAGGCCCAAACCACAGCTAACAGCTCCTTCTCAGTGGTGGTGTAATTCTGTTGTGCATCATCAAGGGTCTTACTCGCATAGTAGATGGAATAAAACACTTTGTCTTTCCTTTGGCCTAACTGCCTCAATTGCATGGTCACTTGCATCACACATAAGTTCAAATGATACTGACCAATCAGGTGCAACAATTATGGGNATCCGGACGCCCTTCACTGAAATTGGTGGAGGAAGTTTTTCAACTGCCTTATCAACTTCGATGCCACTTTTAGATACTCTATGACCCAAAACGATGCCTTCCTACACCATAAAGTGACATTTCTCCCAATTTAACACCAGATTCGTTTCTTCACAACGGGCCAACACCATGCTCAGATTTTTCAAACAATCATCATAAGATGACCCAAAGACTGAGAAGTCATCCATGAACACCTCTACGAATTTTTCCACCATGTCAGTGAAAATAGCCATCATACATCTCTGGAAAGTGGCTGGTGCATTGCAAAGACCAAATGGCATTCGCTTGAAGGCGAAGGTGCCATAAGGGCAAGTAAACGTGGTCTTCTCCTGATCCTCTGGGCATATGACAATTTGATTGTAACCTGAATACCCATCCAGAAAGCAATAATATGCATGCCTTGATAATCTGTCCAACATTTGATCAATGAATGGGAGTGGAAAATGATCCTTGCAGGTTGCTTTGTTGAGCCTTCGATAATCTATGCAAACTTTCCAACCCGTAACAATGCGGGTAGGAATAACTCATTCTTCTTATTCTCAATCACGGTCATCCCTCCCTTTTTGGGTACACATTGAACCGGGCTCACCCAGTTGATGTTAGAAATAGGAAAACTGATACCTGCATCCAGCAATTTTATGACTTCTTTCTTCACTCCTTATTTCATGATGGGATTCAGCCTCTTTTGCTGCTCAACACTCGGGCGATTTCCATCTTCCAAAAAGATTTTATATATGCAAAACGATGGGCTGATTCCCTTAATATCTGCAATGGCCCACCCAATCGCCTTTTTGTGATCACGAAGTACTCTAAGAAATTTCTATTCTTGTGTATTGGTCGGGCTGGATGAGATGATCACGGGAAATGTCTTAGAGTTCCCCAAATGAGCATAGCATAAATGTGCTGGAAGAGGTTTGAGTTCCAGCTTTAGAGCCTCTTCAATAGATGGCATAGGAGGGGTTAGAGTAACAGGCTTGTTCAACTCTTCAAATTTTTCTAGCCAGTGGAGGTAACTGCAGGATACTTCAAGAACTTTCTCAATGTCTCCCCTTGTTTCATCCCTACAGTTTTCTTCATCCCCAACCAACACTCGCTCAAGAGTGTCAACAGGACTCATGTAGGGAACCATTGATGCCGATTTTCTTTCCACTACAGTAATCATGGATAGCTCTTCAGAGTGGACAGGTAACTTGAGTGCCTTATAAACATTAAACACCTCCACTCGATCACCAACTCGCATCATCATTTTCCCTTCAAACACATCAATGATAGCTCGGCCCGTAGCTAGGAAGGGACGCCCCAAAATAAATGGGACTTCCTGATCAGGCTCATAGTCCAAGATAATGAAATCAGCTGGGAATATGAAAGAGCCCACCTGAACCAGCACATCTTCCATTACTCCATCAGGATGAGCAAGGGAGCGATCAACCAATTGTAAAATCACTGTCGTTGGGCGTGGCTCACCCAACCCCAACTGCTTGAACACAGATAGCGGCATCAAATTAATGCTTGCCCCAAGATCGTACAAAGCTCGCCCAACTGCATGCTTACCAATTGGGATTTGGATAGTAAAACTTCCTGGATCTTTTAATTTATGAGGTAGCTTGCTTTGAATTCTTGAGCTAACTTCCTCAGTGAGCGCCACGATTTCGAACTCAGTCAGCCTTCGTTTATTGGCCACAATGTCCTTGATGTATTTAGCATATTTGGGCACCTCCTGCAGAATGTCTACCAGTGGAATATTGATTTGTACCTGCTTCAAGAGGTCAAGAAACTTTTTGTATGCGGCATTATCCTTAACCTTTTGCAACCTTTAAGGGAATGGAGGGGGTGGCCTCGCAACAAATGGTGGGGGTTGCTAAGCCACCGACTCCTTTGCTGGCTTATCTGATTCTTTTGGGTTGTCTGATGTTGATTCAATAGTGGCTGGTTTCTCATTAAAAGTTACCTGCTTTCTCTTTTTGGATTAGACTTCTTCCAATTGCTTCCCATTTCTCAATGATACAGCATTAACATATGCTTTAGGATTAGCTTCAGTGTCACTTGGAAAAGCCCCCGTTGGTCGGGTATTTTGAAAACTGGCGAGTTGCCCCACTTGACGTTATAAATTTCTCATCGCTACAGTCTGGGCTTGGTGATCAGCCATTATTTTCTGATTGAAAGCAAGTTAGTCGTTCATCATTCTCTTCATAATCTCCTCAAGGCTTGCTGATGGTTCAGCCTGAGGTGGTTTGTACTGTTGTTGAGGTGCTGGATACCTGTAGTGATTCTGAGTGTTTTGATTCCACCCAAAGAGAAGTTTGGGTGGTTTCTCCAGTTGGGGTTATAATTATTTCCATATTGATTTGATTGTCCTCTATTCGCGTTACCCATAAAGCAGACAGACTCTGGATTAACTGGGCATAAATCACTCGAATGACCCTCTCCACAAACTTCACAAAATACCTGAATCTGTTGCACCAGTTGGGCCTATTGCACTGGTTGAGATTGTTGCTTGTTAATGATCAGGTTCATCTGATTTACTTGGTTAGTCAATGTGGAAATCTGAGCTGACAATGTTGAGATCACATCTAGTTCAAGAACCCCTGGTGACTTTTGAACCATATTTCTCCCCATCTCACCTTGCCAGTCTGGATTGATTTTGGAGAATTTATTCAGTAATGCAAATATTTCATCATAATTATTCTCCAACACCTGACCTCCGGCTGCTGCATCTACCACAATTTTTGTTTGTGGATGGAGCCCTTCAATGAAAGTGTGAACTAACACCTCGTTTGTCTGATTGTGATGAGGGCAATCTCTGAGTATCCCCTTGAACCTTTCCCATGCTGAATATAAAGATTCACCTGTTTTTTGTTTAAAGAAGACTATCTCACTCCTGATCTTTGCAGTCTTTCCCGAAGGGAAGAACCTTGCCAGAAATTTTCTCGCCAAATCGTTCCATGTTATAATGAAATTAGTTGGTTCTGCCTTCAGCCATCGCTTTGCTTCGCCTAATAGAGAGAATGGGAAAAGCCTGAGCCTCACATAATATGGCGTGACCCCGTTAGTGATATAAGTATCACTAATCTCCAAGAAGTTCAAAATGTGCTGTTGTGGATCCTCGTGTGGAAGACCCATAAACTGCCCATTTGCATGAAGTAGTTGGATCATGCTCTGTTTCATCTCAAAGTGCCCAGTGATTCTGAGCTTCACGATGATGGAGGTAACATTAGCAATACTAGGCATTGCCACCTCCTGAACAACCATGTATTGTTCCTCTGCCATGTTCATAGGACATTGGATGAGGTCCTGAATATTGTTTGTATCTCTTGCTTCTTGCAACCTCCTGTGAAATGTTCTCTCAGGTTCGGGGTCAAAGCCGTCAAGTCTATCCTGGCTTCTGACCCTACGCATTCAATTGAAGTTCCTCAGATTAGAGAAAAATCATGTGACGTTAGACTCAATTAAATAAACAATTAAAGCAAGTAACTAGAAAGTAGTCTATATTCAAGTCCCTGGCAACGGCGCCAAAAATTTGTTGGTCCCAAACGCCCACGCAAGTATACGTGGTCGTAGCAAGTAATATAATGTTAAATCGAATGTCGAACCCACGGGGACTTACGTAAACTACTTGTTGAATCACTCTAATTGTTATTTAATCAAACCAAAATAAAATTCAGGAATGTAACTAATTTATATTACGAATCTATGGAATAACTAATTATCAAGTACGAAAGTATTGTTTTGTATTCAGTAGAGGCAAATATTGCAGGGTTGTGATCAATTCACCACTCGTAGTGCATTCTAATTAACTCTCCCCTTCATATAATTCACTCATGGTTGTTAATTAATCGATAAACGCTCTCATAGCCTTCTTCCGAAGAACTACTCGCCTATTCTCAATAGATTAACACTTATATTCCTATGAAATTAATCTACTAGAACGCACTAAGATTATGATGTTTAATTAAGCACGGTGACTAGGTATATTCCTATCCTAACCACAAATCTGCTCCCCTGAAGGGTTAAGATCGCGCTCTCTTCAATTTTTCTCTAATCTATATACGGCTTTCCCAAGCATAACATAGATAGTATATAGAACCAAATTGCTGGGCAGACAATTAAGCAATTAAACATAGAAGAAGAAACAACCATATATTGAGTGAACTATATTCAAGGTTAAATTAATGTCGAATAACAATATTCATGGCTAAACCACAACCCCAGAACAATAGATGTTTAGCCACTCATGCTATAATCAAACAATTGCATAAGTGTTGCATAAATTAAAAATACTAGAATAAGATGAAGAAAATTGAGAAATCCTTCGCTTCCTAATGATCCCGTGTGTATCTTCTCTTCAAAAATGGCATACCTCCTTCAAATTTGTGTTTTTGGGTCTATTTATATGTTTTGGGACAAACCCTAAACATGTAGGATACTTCTAATCAAATCGGGAAACACTTAGAACCTTCAAAACTCGGAGTGGGCTGGATCAGGGACCAGACGTTACAGGCGAAACGCCTGGCCAGGGCTAGCGTTATGGGTCAAACGCCCCCCAAACGCCTGGTCTCACCAGGCTTTATAGCCCAAACGCCCGGCTAAAGCCTAGTATTACTAGGCTTTACAGCTCAAACACCCGACTATAGCCAGGTTCACTCCTTTTTTTACTCTTGAGCGTATTTTTGACGTTTATGCATCCATTTAGCTCGGCTTCCATCTCCAATTCACCTACACATGAAATAGACTCCATTATGCACATACGATGTGTATTTTTATCATTAACGCACATAAAATATAAGACACATAATGCTTTAAACCATGAATTATAGCCACGTATCACTACTAAATTGCATGGGAAGTAAGAACGATAAAGCAAAAAAGAAAATTAAATAAAGAGAAAAGATTTCATATCATCAAAATCCGTCTGATTACAATGATTGACTATAAATGTCCACTAGGCTAGCTAAGAATGTAACAACCCTTCTCAAACGTTGATTGGTGTTCGATTCTAGAACCTTATATAAGACAAAAAGAATTTAGCTAATGGAAAAGAAAGCTAAGGTGTGAAAACAAAACTACAATACTAATAGCAACCAAAAGAAAACTTAAGAACTTAAATTATTATCACCTCATCTCTCTAGCTTAGTCAATCAAAGCTCCTCTACCATATTTGTGGGACTACGACATTATGGATATCAACCGAATCATGACCCTTAGTTTATGTGTTCACAAACCTGCAATTCTTCCTAACTTCACCATTACATAAGTCTCAAGATTCGTAATGTTCCCTAATTTTACCATGGACTGAGCGAATTGCTCAAAGAATGCAATTGAATTTGCAGCATATTCCTCAGCAAAATTTTTGTTTGAAATCCATGGAAACTTGAATAGAGTAGTTGGTCTGAATTAATGAGTCCTTCTCCTCTAAGCAAAACATGGTAATAAGAATTTTCAAATAAATTGGGTGTGACATAGTCCATGGCTGTTTCATTGTTGTCTGATTCAGTTCCAATATGAGGACAGACTGATTTCAAGTTGCTAAGGTATGTCCAAGAAATTGGATTCAATGAAGTAGACATTGGAAAATCTCCATATATTCTCTTCTTTGAAATTCACACAGCGAGCCTTCCCAATTGTGTGGGCACCTGCCGTTTTTAGCAGCCAAGAACAAGATTTTGTATAAATTTCACGAAGAAATTGTAGTAGTAGAACAAATTATAAGATGATCAATAATTATACAATACTTACCAGAAAGAGCAACCATATCAGTTATAGAAAGGTCCTGAGATAAACTTAGAAATAACAGAAATAAGCCTTTCATCAGCTGTTGGAAGATTTGTATCAGTTAAGGCATATCCTGCACTTCTTGAGTCGTTTCTACCTAATGGAACATCCCACTATGGTCCACCAACCTGCGACCAACACACACAATATTTTTCACCACTTAAACTTAGCCTTATAATTAATAATCCTAAACAAATTTAACTTCTATGCAACAAGTAATATTTGTAATTGTGCTCAGAGGCGGAGCCAAGATTTGAAGTATATGAGTTCGGAGATTCTAATCCGTTTAAGTTACTGGGTTCTAAATAAATAATTTGAACATATTCAATGAATTTTTAAAGATAAATATCGACTTTTGAACCAAAGCTACTGAGTTCGACCGAACCCATATGAAACATGCTGGCTCCGCCCCTGACTGTGCTACCAGGGACAAACATGCTGCTGGTTTTGTGAATAATGGATGGCTAACACATAGGGGCAAATATACTGTGAGGAGTGGATACCATTTGTGCTAATTTATAAGGAGAAGCAGAGAAACAGCGATGGTATGGAGGGGTATGGAGTCGGATGAATGTGCCTAAACATAGCTTCACTAGCTGGTTTGCCATGCATAGGAAGTTACTTACTAAGGAGCGGCTGATAAGATTGAAGATTAGCCATGACAATTGGTGTTTGATATGTGGGAACCAAGCAGAAACAGTGGAACACCTTTTCTCGGAGGAGGATGCTGGAATGGATGCAGAGAGGGACAACAAAACATGATTTAAAGGGGATATGGAGAAGAGCAACAAGAGGTATTCATGGGAAGAAATGCAGGGAGTTCATAACAGCAGTGATCGCAGCGCTAATATACAAGATATGGTGGGCAAGAAATGAAGCATTGTGGAATCAAAGAGCACCTACGCCAAAAAGTATATGTGTACAGATACAGCAGGAATGTAAGGCTAGAGTAGTACCTCTGTTAAAGAAGAAATGTAGTAGAAAGGAGAGGGAATGGATAGATCAATTGTATAGGAAACAATGATAGAAGAATATAGTGACTAAGAAACCTAAACAACAAGTAATATTTATAACAAAACCTGATCTATTAACATGTTATTACCAGTTAAATTGCATTGACAGTAAAATGCTTAATTAAACTAATGACTAAGAAACCTAAACACAATATACTAATTTTAGTAACACAATAATTACCAGAAGAACTGCATCTCTACTGTTAGAATATCAGCGCAAGAAACAATTCCAGGACACTCTGATTCAAGCCTGTTTTTAATTCTATCAATAATTCTGAATCCTTTCAATGCATTCTTGTTTGTTGGGTGCTTTCTTTTCTCCTTGTAAAGTCACTGTATCGTCCAGCAGTGACTTCCACGCAACCCTGAGAAAATCCACGCATTTTCTCAGCAGCTTCAAACTTCAGCTGGTTTTTGTAATTACAAGCAGAAATTAAACTGTTTTACCAAAAAAAAAATAATTAGGTGAGTTTGAAATGATGATTATTACTCCCTCCGGTTCAAAGATTAGTCACTTTTGCAGTTGTTTTAAATTATTGGCATTCTAGAAAGAGTAAGTCTGTGTACTGATGAGGTAAAAAATATTTATACAATCATGTCATAATTACATATAAATCTCTTGATAAACGTTAACTAGTAATCTAATAAAAGCAGCAAGTAACATGCTATTATAGATTAAAACTCAGCGATAACACTTATACTATAAGTGTGTATAACTTACATCCTTTAGAAAACCTATTAAGAATTTCTTACATTTTTCTCAAACTCATTCTTAATGCTCCAATTAGTTGAGTGTCAATTAAGTGGGACATTTAAGAAAGATAAATGATAATTTAGAAAATAATTTCTGCATTTAAGGCTATAAAATATTTTTCTTTACGAACAGGGGCGGGTCCAGTGCATTAGTTATGGTTACCATTAATCTAGTAACTTTTGCGTAGATCCTGTATTTGTATTGAAAAATTCATTAAATGTATAAGAATATTTAGCTTGGAACCCAATTCGTTAATTCCGTTACTATTGTATATTAACTTGAGATTTCTGTAGGAACCCATAAACTTACAATCCTGGATTCGACTCTGGGTACGAAAGCTTTAAATGGTAGATAAAATGGACTGGATGTAGTAGTAATTTTTTTTTTTTTTACCTGAACAAAGCAATCATGAAAATGTAATCTCAAAATCAAAGCAGCATTACGAGGATCGGAAAGACAAGCACACTCCATTTCTTTCCTCACAATTTCAAGCACAAAAGGACAAGTTGATTTACAGTAATCCAAACTTAAATGTGGATCACTAATTCCATGCAATCTTCTAGTAAAAAATATGCTAAGTACCAAAACCACGCATTCCAAATTCAGAATTCTCGAGTTAAGAGAATAATTATAAGCCATTTCTTTTACCTAATTTCTTGTTTTAATTTGTTAGTAGCTTTCTGAGTCTAGTTTGTAGTAAAGAAAAGGATTAAAAAACTTTTTCCTATGTGAGTTATATAGTAGAGAAGAAAGAATTAGGAGAATTGGACGTCATTTTCCTAGTCACATGTCTGGTTAATTCCTATGTGATTTTAGTATAACTTGTAAGAATGCAAGTAGCGTCAAGAGAAGATGTAACTAATATTAGAGTGGTTGAGAATGTCTCAAACCAAAATTTCCAAATAAAATGAGATTTAAATCAAAGGCTTGTGGCTTGTTATGATAAACAGATAGAGTTTTGTACGCATAGTTTTGGCTAGTGACCAAACCCATTACAACCCAAGGTTTGATCCCTTCAACTTTTGCTGAGAATACATTTACAAATGTCAAAGTTTTTAATGAAGACCACAAATGAAAATAAATTTTTTTTGGTTACTTTTAGTTTCCTTTTTATTTTTCTCGATGACAAACTTTTCTTAGTTTTATTTGTCACAATTTAATGTGCGAGACCAAAACGTCACCATCCCGACCCCCAACTCTCCCCTTTTCCCGTTCCCACGGTGCAAAGGCAGACTTAGGGCATAGCTTTAGTGTATAACTGAAATTAGTACTTTTAACTCGAGCTATATATATATATATATATATATATATATATATATATATATATATAAAGTCATTTATTGTGAACCCTAGATTTTAGATTCTGAATTCGCTTTGCTCATAGGAAGGCTCTCCAATATGGTTCATGGGATCCCGTGTTTGAAGTGAGTCTTGAAAGTTGTTTTAATGATGCTTCAATATTGTAAGTACTAATTAATTAATGTTAATTCTTAGGTTTCTTGGGCTACTTGACTAGAAAATGGATACATCTTATATGCAGTGGCGAAACTAAAAATATTTTTAAGGGTGTTCAAACAAGAAGTAAAAAAAATTCCCAACAAAAGAAGTTCAATATATGTTTATACATCTAAAATCAATAATTTATTTATATACACAGTAAAATTCTTCGCCCCTGCTTATATGGCTCCAGAAAACTTGTTCTCAACACTTCCTTCATATGGAAAAGTGTGTTAAAGGGCTGGGACATTTGCCATAGGGGTATAAAATGGATGCCTTGCTCAAATTCTAACCTTAATATTTGGACTACTAGCTGGATCCCCAAAACATCCAACCTTAAGCAGCTCGTAGAAGGTCCCCTCATTGAGCGTTGTAACTCTCTCGCCATCAATGATATTTGGACTAATAATATGTGGCAATTAGAAAAAATCTTGCTCAATCTTCCAACTCAGATTAAGAATTGCATCCCAGCATCACAACCTAAGGAAAACTCTACAAATATAATGTCTTGGGATCTAACTGGGGATGAGTCTTTCACCACTAAAAGTTGCTACAAACTAATTACCCTTACCAATCAACCTTCTAAGGATTTTAGTTAGATATGGGAACTGAAATGTCCTAAGAAAATCAAATACTTGCTATGGAAATGTTACCACAACAAACTTCTCACTCGTTCCTATCCTCTCACATTGTCATTAATATTGACCCTACATGTCCTGTTTGTAAAAATGAAAGTGAAACAATGGATCACATTTTTGTTGAGTATAAGGCAATCACAAACTACTGGAAGGAAAATTGTTTAAAAAATCTTAATATCATCAATCAACCCCACTGGATGGATAATATCAAGCATTTAGTTACTAACTCCTCATCGCATCATCCACAGTGGCAGGATCTATATCCCTTTATTCTATGGGGAATTTGGCTAAACCGAAATCACAATAACCACTCAAATACAAATCTCAACTTCAACTCGGGGCAAGCCTTGAAATTAGCAACTAAGTATAAATTACTGACTGAAAAAGAAAAAATCAATATTCCCTCGCATGCAATCAACGTTGCATGGCATAAACCGCCTGCTCCTTTCTTCAAACTCAATATTGACGGGGCCTTTAATGATAAAAAAAATGGGGGTGGGGTGGGAGTGGGGGTGGGGGTTGGGTAGGGGTGGGGTGGTGGGGATTAAGAGGTTTGTTCAGAGACCATATAGGCAACTGGGTTATAGGCTACCAACATTAATGCCCTGCAACATCACCTATCCATGCTGAGTTATTAGCACTCAAGGAAGGACTCAACTTAGCCTGGACAAGAGGCTACACCCCCTTGATCATCGAAACAGACGCAACAAAGGTGATCGATTTTTTAAACACTGACAGTGTTTTTCACGATTGGATCATATGCACATGCAGGTCGTTAATGCTCCAGCTGAAGCAGCCGACAATCATCCATAATTTCAGGGAGGGCAACAAGGTAGCGCACAAGTTGGCTAGGGCAGCTCTGAAGGAAGGAAAAAATCATCATCTACTAGGCAAACCACCGTTTTATGTAATAAATAACCTGGTAACAGATAAGGTGGAAGATGTTTATTTTGTTAAGACTATTAGTACTAATGTTTGTATTAAGCTTGCCAACTCGGGCAACATAGATGTCCTTAAGTCTAGTTGTTGTATGGATTGTGTAACAAATAGTATTTTGCAGCATTAATATATATTATCTCTCCTTGATAAAAAAAAAAAAGATAATATAGTTCCCAACTCCTTCAATAACATTTAAGTTATTTATTTGATTATTCAAGCCTTATAACAAGATGAGATAATTAACTACTTAACATAGGGTGTTTGAACAGAAAACTTACTATTTTCTTGATCTGGTTTTTGTTCTTATATATATACAGGGTCGGATCTACCTTATTAGGTAGGGGTGTCACACCACCCGCTCGCTTCGCTAATTTTTTTACTATTTATGTAAGATATCTGTGAAAAATAAAATATATAAAAGTGGTGGCACCCCAAATACACAAAGTAGACGTGGATGCCAGTGGTATAGCTTCCATTCTAAAGCCCGTTGATGTCCTCACGAATGGAAGTTCGATTCTATGTAGGAGCCTTTTCCTTGTTCTTCCTTATATTTGCTAATTTCTCTCTCTTTTTTTTTTTTTTGAACTTTTGTATATCAATTCACATTTTGTTTCTACCTTCTATCTTATACCTTACCTCATGAGCAATTTTTTTCGATAGGTTATTTGAATTGATTTAATTAGCATATAACTTATTTTATGACACAATATTAATTTATATATTAGAGTGTAATTTGAACTGCATTTTTTATTGACTTTTGAAAAAAAAAAACTTGATTAATAGTTGATTATCATAGGTTGAACGTTGAATGTTTTGCTTTAAAAATAATTGTCATATAACTCGACAATTAATATGAAAAAATTAATCCAAAAATAATAAAGGTTAATTAATCTAGTCAAACAAAGAATATATAGTATTAAGTTGCTCTTTATGCAATTTTTTAATTTGAGGCACTCTTTCATAATTTTTTATTTTTTTTTTGCAATATTTAAAAAAAAAAGACTATATATGTTTAAATTAAGCATAAAAATACTGAACCTAAATCGAACTTATTTCTCTGTGAATGAAAGGCCTGCTCGAGTTTATCATAGACTAACTAAATTGCTCAATCCTTGCTATTCGATCTTTGTAGCTAGTTGTTGGTATACTTTGTGGCATATGCATAAATTTTTATAAGTGGTGTCAACATTTGAAGAAGTGAACCAAACAAATTATTATAGTGTCAACCAATGCCAATTTTTGTATTTATACTCAATATTTTTATTTTATTTGTTAATTATATATATATAGTAAAAAATTCGGCAGAGCGGTGTCCGATGACACTGTTTGATGTTATGTATATTTGCCTTTGAATATACTATATCCATAAAGTAGTGGCACCCGTAACTTCTAAATTCTGGATCCGCCTTTATATATATATATATATATATATATATATATATATATATATATATATAT
>MDKI01017114.1:0-43716 GCA_005239505.1 Nicotiana paniculata
AATAGCCTTTTCAATATCTCCATAGAGGAAAAAATTCTCGCTATCACATTATCATGCTTATAGCTATAACAATATACATATGTGCACAAATTGCACGTAGAATATGGTGCTTCAAAATCATGAATTGTACATGCTTTAAGTGATTTAAAAATCATTCAGGGATTGCTATATAAGTTAAGTCATATAAGCCATTTAATTAGACTTTAGATGCATATCAAGTTTTCATGTCAAGCTAGGCATCTAAGATAGATAAAAGTGATTGCACACACCATTGACTTTATATTTTCAAGTGTTTGTACTACAAGTCCAAAACTATATGTCTTTCGTATGAAACCAATTCTATTTGAATTGTGTCTCTTCTATTTGACCAATATCTTTGTGTCTATATTCGACAGACTTGAGATCCTCATCTATACTTAGCGTGATGATAGATGTCTTCGACGAATATTTTATATCGGTTCCAATATTTTTTCATAAAGACATAATATAGAGATCTCTTCATTCATATTTTCAAGTACCTGAACCTCTCCTGAGATTTTATGAAATTTTATGTCACGTGATCTTCTAGATCACTTGCTTCTTTATTATGATCATTTTGATAGTTTGTTCATCTTCTTTATCAAGAATTTTATTTGAAACCGATTTGTCTATACGCTTTAAGTGAACCATAAACTTTGTACTTCTAAGACTTATTCTAATAAGAGCATTTGCAGTGAGAATATAGTTACTTTCTTTGGGTCAACAAATGCGTCTAGCATGCTTTGCAATATATTGCAGATGAATTATCATTTTATGAGTTTCAAGTTCATATTATCTTATTCGAGGATCTAGATGTATAAATGATAATTTATTCCACGTAACTTTTTCTCAATTATTAATCTTGTCTCCCCTGCATGTTAGAAAAACTAATTTTCTTCCTCAATTTTGGGAACCCATCTTTGTGCATTATGGTGTTAATCAAAATATACACCGCACATCAATAACAATAAGATGGAATTATTTGGTTCCTTCCCCTGAACCACTTGTGAGGGGAGAATGTAATATACGTTCGTATATAACGTATATTAAATTGATGTAGATAACGGTGTCTCATAAGCAATAGTTTAGTTATTAAGTGAAGGCACGCAACAAATCATTTTGCTAAACCAACTGTGATGTAAACCAATTTATTAAGATGAACTTTCTTGAATAGCAAAATTTGAAAATCATTCTCGAAATTAAATTATTGAGCAAGTTACCTCGCAAACACCAGGTTGCGGGTTAATAATAATCGCACATGTAACCATCTCATAGATGCATCTTATGTGGTATACATGGCAGGTGAATGAGCCCATATTCACCATTTATATTTCTAGCATTCATGGGATTCAATCCCAATTTTAGTTGGTTTATTAATTAATGGGAATAAACAATATAAGATAATTCATACAAAACTTTCTAGTTCTTTAATATTTACCCACGTGAATTCTCTTTTATTTTTACACATCATACTTAAATTAACATAGCTAAACCAATTTTGCCAACTGGATAAATTATCAATATTGATAAACCTTAGGATTATACCATGACGCGTGAAATTATGAATAAACCCCAAGTTTATAATGATATGGATTTTTATATCTAGTTTATTGTGGCATTCTTTTGATTGTGTTGTACAAACTGAAGAATAAAGTAGGTAACTAATCACATACATATTACCCCGCTACAAGTTGTAGTAATAGAAGATATAAAATCTTTCCTTTATTTATAGTCTCAGTATAACTAATAGCTATCGCGAATACTTTAAAAACTCAATAAGTTTCTTTGATACTTACTACGACACAATACCTTATTGGCAATCAATTGTGTTTCTCCAAAATAGTAATAATTGGCTTTTCTAAAGCTCTCAATTAATTTTTTACTACCATATATTCATCAACATCCATATGGTGAATATCTTTCTCAAAGAGAAAGTTATACCATTATGGTCATGGTTAAAATTATATGCAAGATATGTTTCTTGCATTACTGTTGTCTTTTAATAATGACACTGCCATAATATTTTGGCATGATCACAATAGGTTCATGATCAATGGTCATTCATGCCATAATAATGAAATTATTTTCTTATTTCATCTCAAACCTTTTTCTAGAGATTAGTGTGGTATATACACTACCACTAGCACGTTCATATTCTTCCAAGAATGAATATGTATTTATAAATCAGATATTGACACATTCACATCATGAATGAACTATAATTACGTGCTTTACAAAATTTTATGTCAAATCGATGATAAATATTACTTTCACAAAGTGAAGAATTATTTTGAGAATCCTTATTATTCTCATTACCACATTGATGACGATTATAATTTTGTCAATTACCATGTCCACATCCATTGATACTTTCACGTTAATAATTTTATCTTCTTTCAGACTTAACGAATATTTTTATCACATTCTCTTAAGGGAATGAGAATGAAGAAAATACAATGGGACGAGTTTCCACTTCTTGTGCTCACAATCATACATGAATGTGATCATGGCAAGACATAGAACTTTTACCACTTCGGATGATTATAATTTTTCACAAACTCTATTAGAGTTGTAAACAAAATTTCTTGTCTTTACTTGTGTTTAAAATTAAATTATTGAATTTCAAAATTTTAAAAGAGAAAAATAAAGTAAAACACTTACGTTACGTCCAGAATTTAATCATGAAGGAAGTTCATGGAACAATTGACAATTATTATGCTCAATCCCAAAGCTTTTACTCAATTGGTTAGAGTCTCGTTCTGATAACGTGTTATAAAACAACAAAAGAAGAAAATAGTATTGCATAGAAAAGTGGAGAGAGAATTCTTATTGATTTGGGATGATTTACAATGAGGTAAGACCCCTATATTTATAAAGAGAAAATGACTTAGCCACAATGTAACAAACTCTCGAAAAGATAGACATTCACTCTAATTACAATTCTATTTATAACAATTTTTATTTAATTAAGCGTATTCCAAGACGATATAATGCGACGTAAATTTTGGAAGTTTGACGTGTTTTAAAGTTCAATGCTAAATCTAAAGCACACAATATTAGTAATGTTTTGTGAAAGTACAAGGGGGTGAATTATAAACAAATTAAAAACTTAATTGACTCAGAAAGGAATTAGTTGAGTAAACTTTTCCAGCAGGTTCGATTTGCACAAGTAAATTGTACAGAATAAAAATAGTAAAGGCACATGAATTTTATACTGGTTCAGTGCCGGTGTGGTACCTACATCCAGTTTCTTGGGTCACAGGGGTTCTCGTAGATCTTCAATAATTCGTTCCAACAATAGTGGTTTTAGTTCGTTCACCACCAACGACACTCGGCAACAGTGTTTTCTAAACTTGACAAAACCCATATTTTATTTTCTAACTCTTCCTATCTTTTGTGACACTTGTAAACTCAAGAACATTATTTGTACTAAGAACTAGAAATATATAGAAACATGTGTTAAGTTGCGTAACTTCTTCTTCTGTATTCCAGCCTTCTTGTATGAGAGTTTTGAGATCTTGTAATCTTCCTTTTGAGCTCGCCGTTGCAGATTGACTATTGATTGAGGCAAAAATATTCTAAGATATTTGACCCAAGGGTTGCCTCTGAATCCTACTTACAAGGTGGGCAGGATTCAATGATCTCCTTCCTTTTCGCGTTTCTGAGTAAATGAGTGATTTGTGACTTGGCTTGATTGATCAATCACAAGAATTTTTTGATTTCTTTTACCATAATTATCCTTAATTTACGAACTGGCTTTCCATATCAGCTGCACTTGATCTTATTTCCTTTTTAATAGCATTATCATCAGGATCTTCTTTGGTGTCACGACCCAATTCAGGAGTCGTGATGGCGCCTGTCGTGGAACCAAGCAAGCCTCCCTATTTAACTAAGTTAAATTCAATTTCCAGTAAAAATGTGATTTTTAAACGAAATTATTAAGAATATTAAGAATCTGAAATATAAAAACAATATTTGAAGAGCTAAATTTAAAACCTCCAACCCCGGATCCGGTGTCACTCGGTCATGAGCTACTATAACATGAAGTAAAGAAAAGGGAAAATGGATAACATTGTCTCAAAATAAAAGCAATAGGTGGAATAAAGAAAGAGAAGGCGAAGTCGCGATCGCCAGCTGCTACCTCGACAACTCCAATAGAAACTCTGATCCGCTGCTCAAAATCCGCTACTGGGTCCCGGTGTACCTGGATCTGCACACAAGGTGCAGGAGGTAACGTGAGTACACCAACTCAGAAGTAACGAACCCAAACTATGGGCTGGAAGTAGTGACGGACAAAACCTCAATTATGTTACAATAAATAATATACAGAATTTAGACATGCTAACAGTTTATTAGGATGAGAAAATATGCCAAGTACTATATATATGGCTCTCAGGCTCAGGGAAGTTCCATCCCGGAATATACATAAACACCAGTGACCGTCGTCACTATGTACTGAGGAAAAAGGCCAATCCAGCCCCAACAGAGAAGATCCATCTCCGGAATACAACACTCGGACAATTTTCATATCCAGGGAAGATCCATCCCTCTCATAAAATCAGCCTCGGACAAGATCCATGCCCAGGGAAGATCCATCCCTCATCACTTCGGACAAGATCCATGCGCAGGGAAGATCCATCCCTCATCACTTCGGACAAGATCCATGCCCAGGGAAGGTCCATCCCTCATCACTGCGCTCACTAGGGGTGTAAAGATTCCGGAGGGGCCCTAGTGGCCCAAGCGCCATATCAAGCCAACGAAGGCATGATTTAAATATCACTGCAGCGTGCAGTCCATTCTCATAACTGTCTCAATAACAACCTCTCGGCCTCACTCAGTCAGTACTCTTCAGTCTCACTCACATGGATCACAAATGCCTCCATCAACCCGAAACAATGATAAATATGCATGTAATTAACAATACTGAGACTGAGATATGAAATGATATGCTATAACAGGACTGAGTATATGACATCAAATAATCACAACATGAGACAGCAATATACGACCACTCGGGTCTTAGCTTTTTCGGCGTGAAGCCTAGCATTTATACTTAACATGATTTCTAATATGTTCACAACTACCACATTAATAGATGCACAAATATCATCACGGAATAATCACTATGCGGGGCCATGGGATAAGCCAAGACACAAATACCCAGTGCACGCCCTCACGCCCGTCACTTGTCATGTGCGTCACCTCAATAATAGTCATAAATCATTTAGCTCGGGGTTTCGAACCCTCAGAACCAAGTTTGGAAACGTTACTTACCTCAAAACCGGCTAAAATACTACTCTGCAGTGCCTTTGCCTCTAAATCCGGCCTCTGAGTGCTCCAAGTCTACCAAGTTCAGATTTTTATCATCAATTTATGCTTAAGGAATAAATTCCAATCGAAAAATATCAAATTTAGCCCAAACCCGAAACCGGTCAAAAACCCGACCACGGGCCCGCGTCCCGAAACTCAGAAATTTTTACAGAAAAGTGTTCTTCATCCTCCCACGATTCCGTACATATAAAGAACACCAAAATCGGAGTCCGTTTGACCCCTCAAATTGATCCCTAAAGGTCTCTTATTATCAAGCCCCAAAATCCCATTTTCTACTGTTTTCATGAATTAAACGCTGAGATTATGGTCTATAATCACCCATAAATGAGTTTTAATAATCAAATTATTTACCTATAAGCAACCCACTGATTTTCTCCTTCAAAATTCGTTCAAAAAGCTCTCTTCCGCCCAACAATGGTGTAAAATAAGGTTTAAGTCGCGGAAGGGTTTATTTAAATAGGCCCTGTGGTTTCCTCTCCACGATCGCGGTCCAAGCCACGCGATCGCATAGACCAATGCTCCTGAACTCCGCGATCGTAGCACTGTGCACGCGATCGCACAGTGCAATCGCCAGCCAACCCCACCCGCCTAGTTTTCCTCTACGCGATCGCGATGAACCCCACGCGATCGCATTGAACTGACCCCCAAAGCTACGCGATTGCGACCCGTATTCTACGATCGCACTGAGAAAATTCACCCTGGTCCATTTTAACCCTACGCGATCGCACGCCTACCTACGCAATCGCAGTGAACAACCTTCAGCTGTAAAAACACCAGAAACAACAGTGTTTTTCAGTCCAAATAATGCCCGTTAATCACCCGAACTCAATCCCGAGCCCCTCGAGACTCCAACCAAAGTTTCCAAAATATCCCATAACATCATCCAAACTTAGTTGCACTCTCAAAACACCAAAACTAACATCAAAACACCAAATTTACATCGGATTCAAGCCTAAGAACTTTGAAATTTCTAAAATCCACCAATATTGCCGAAACTATCCAAAACAACTCCGATTGACCTGAAATTTTGCAGACATATCCAAAATGACATTACAAACCTGTTCCAACTTCCGGAATTCAATTCCGACCCCGATATCCTATTTCCCACTGCCAACCGGAAATCATCAAAACTAACTTTCGCCAATTCAAGCCTAATTCTACACTGGGCATCACAAAAATATTCCGAACACACTCCTAAGATCAAAATCACTTAACGAAGCCATCTGAGCCATAAATCTGCATTCCGATGTCGTTTACCAATATCAACTCTCAGTTGACTTTTCCCATTATAAGGTTATCTTTTAAAGACTAAGTTACTGAATTCTCATTTAACCATTCCGATTTCAAGCCTATCGACTCTAACACACCCATAACTGTATAACCAACCTATGACTAGTCAAGAATAGTAATTATAATGTAGGTTCTACGTAACGACGGACCGGGTCGTTACATTCTCCCCCACTTAAACATACATTCGTCCTCGAACGTGCCCAGAGTTGTTCCAAAACCCACCAAAATTGCCGTGTAACCTTCCAGGCACATATTCAGAGGTGATGCCACGTCACCCTACCCCATCTACGTCTGATAACACAACATAACTGAAATTTCATTATCAACTCCTGACCCATAAACCTTAGAACTACATTTTTCACTTCTGAATCAATTTACAAGATCAAAATCCCATAACCATAAACTGAATAAGTCTGAGCACACTGTAACAAGTCATATCTGTAACCCCAGATGAAATACCATGATCCACTGCATGACTCAAGCACTCGTGGCGATAACTCCTAATCACAATAGTTGCTTATAACAACCCAATACCGGTAAATAACCTCTTATCAAGAAATGCCTCGCTCTTACACTTTCATATACTGCCGATGATGACAGAAACACGTAGAAACTAACAACCATTCGTCCGATCAGTCATACATGAAGCTCCCTCTTTCCCCAAATAGGATTTAATGCAAATTTCTAAGCCGACTCCCGATATTTATCCTTCCAACTGTGCTGTAGATAATTCTGACAATATTCATTCTGTGTCCAATGACCTCTTCTGACATGACACATCAATACAATTCGAAGCTATAACCTGTGCAACTCGTGCACTCAACAACAACATCCCAACGTAATCAAATTATATAAGAGACTCACACGAGAGGACTATCCTGCCATTAACAATTACGTACCCAACTAGCCAAGAACTTGCATTTGATCCCATAAGAAGCAAAAATCACTATACCTCTCATGCTCCTCACGCCACTAGAAAATACAAATCTCTAACTGTGGTAGAAACCATCAGGAACTATTCGAATCCCATTTGCACAACACCAAACCATTAGAACTGAATCCTCCTAACTCAACCACGCTACGCAGGTCACCAACACCCAAGAGCATTGTTAGGAACACATGTAGAAAACTCATTACCTCATAAGCACCCAAGGAACTAACCGTATCCCCAAACTAAAACCAATACAGCACCTAATCGGGCAACCAACTAATCATTAGCAGACTCCCCCACTTGGATCAAAGCCATAGATCAAAACAACAATAACCCGCAATGCCCATACGCTATCACTGCCACAATACCGCAGTGGGATTCAACTAAATCCTCCATAAGCTCATACATAACTCAAACTATTAAACATCCCAAATCATCTCCAACCAATCCTTTTTGTCACAATCAAGAAATATAACCATATCTCACCCTCACATCGCACTCACCACATAGTCATCTAGTCACCAGGTCTCGTCAATAAGGAAACCAACGAACATATGAGTCCCCAATTACATGTTCTCACACAAACAAAATCTCGGCACCCAAGCCACAAATAAAAATCCGGCCTCAAGTCCTCCAAACTGGCCCCAAACATGCTAGAATTACATCCCATTCATGGAAGTCACAAGCCATCGGTGCACAGCTAATACCGATCACTCACATGCGCGTTTGAATACATGAAAGGAGTTCAAAGAATTACGCTTCAGGTTGAATCAATGGATTCGCACGACAAGAGTTCAAGAATGTGAGATTTTTCCTAAAGGTTCTGCAGCCTCTCGAAGATAAGTACAGGCGTGTCCGTACCGATCCGCAAGACTCTACTAAACCTGCTCATGACTGGTGAGACCTATCTAACCTAGTACTCTGATACCATCTTGTCACGACCCAATTCCGGAGTCGTGATGACGCATGTCGTGGAACCAGGCAAGTCTCCCTATTTAACTAAGCTAAATTCAATTTCCAGTAAAAATGTGATTTTTAAACGAATTTATTGAGAATATTAAGAATTTGAAATTTAAAAAAAATATTTGAAGAGCTAAATTTAAAACCTCCAACCCCGGATTCGGTGTCACTCGGTCATGAGCTACTATAACATAAAGTAAAGAAAAGGGGAAATGGACAACATTGTCTAAAAATAAAAGCAATAGGTGGAATAAATAAACAGAAGGCGAGGTTGCGATCGCCAGCTGCTACCTCGACAACTCCAATAGAAACTCTGATCCACTGCTCAAAATCCGCTACCGGGTCCCGGTGTACCTGGATCTGCACACAAGGTGCAGGAGGTAACGTGAGTACACCAACTCAGAAGTAACGAACCCAAACTATGGGCTGAGAAGTAGTGACGGGCAAAACCTCAATTATGTTACAATAAATGATATACATAATTTAGACATGCTAACAGTTTATCAGATGAGAAAATATGCCAAGTATGCCAGTATACTCTACATACCATTGTAAAATATATGAATAAAACCAGTATGGATATGCACATAGTGCCCACAACTCTCCCACAGAAGTCCACTCAGTACTATATATATGGCTCTCAGGCTCAGGGAAGTTCCATCCCGGAATATGCATAAACACCAGTGACCGTGGTCACTATGTACTGAGGAAATATGCCAATACAGCCCCCACGGAGAAGATCCATCTCCGGAATACAACACTCGGACAATTTCCATATCCAGGGAAGATCCATCCCTCTCATAACATCAGCTTCGGACAAGATCCATGCCCAGGGAAGATCCATCCCTCAATATCACTTCGGACAACATCCTTGCCCAGGGAAGATCCATCCCTCATCACTTCGGACAAGATCCATGCGCAGGGAAGATCCATTCCTCATCACTTCGGACAATATCCATACCCAGGGAAGATCCATCCCTCATCACTGCACTCACTGGGGGTGTAAAGACTCCGGAGGGGCCCTAGTGGCCCAAGCGCCATATCAAGCCAACGAAGGCATGATTTAAATATCACTGCAGTGTGCAGTCCATTCTCATAACTGTCTCAATAACAGGCTCTCGGCCTCACTCAGTCATTACTCTTCAGTCTCACTCACATGGATCACAAATGCCTCCATCAGCCCGAAACAATGATAAATATGCATGTAATTAACAATACTGAGACTGAGATATGAAATGATATGCTATAACAGGACTGAGTATATGACATCAAATAATCACAACATGAGACAGCAATATATGACCACTCGGGTCTTAGCTTTTCCGGCGTGAAGCCTAGCATTTATACTAAACATGATTTCTAATATGTTCACAATTACCACATTAATAGATGCACAAATATCATCACAGAATAATCACTATGCGGGGCCATGAGATAAGCCAGGACATAAATACCCGGTGCACGCCCTCACGCCCGTCACTTGGCATGTGCGTCACCTCAACAATTGTCATAAATCATTTAGCTCGGGGTTTCGAACTCTCAAAACCATGTTTGGAAACATTACTTACCTCAAAACCGGCTAAAATACTACTCCGCAGTGCCTTTGCCTCTAAATCCAGCCTCTGAGTGCTCCAAGTCGACCAAGTTCAGATTTTTATCATCAATTTATGCTTAAGGAATAAATTCCAATCGGAAAATATCAAATTTAGCCCAAACTCGAAACCGGTCAAAAACCCGACCCCCGGGCCCGCATCCTGAAACTCAAATTTTTTTATAGAAAAGTGTTCTTCATCCTCCCACGATTTCGTACATATAAAGAACACCAAAATCGGAGTCCGTTTGACCCCTCAAATCGATCCCTAAAGGTCTCTTATTCTCAAGCCCCAAAATCTCATTTTTCTACTATTTTTCATGAATTAAACGCTGAGATTATGGTCTATAATCACCCATGAACGAGTTTTAATAATCAAATTACTTACCTATAAGCAACCCACTGATTTTCTCCTTCAAAATTCGTTCAAAAAGCTCTCTTCCGCCCAATAATGGTGTAAAATAAGGTTTAAGTCGCGGAAGGGTTTATTTAAATAGGCCCTGTGATTTCCTCTCCGCGATCGCGGTCCAAGCCACGCGATCACATAGACCAATTCTCGTAACCTCCACGATCGTAGCACTGTGCACGCGATCGCACATTGCAATCGCTAGCCAACCCCACGCGCCCAGTTTTCCTCTACGCGATCGCGATGAACCCCACGCGATCGCACTAAACTGACCCCCAAAGCTACACGATCGCGACCCTTATTCTGCGATCGTACTGAAAAAGTTCACCCTTGTCCATTTTAAACCTACGCGATCGCACGCCTACCTACGCAATCGCAGTGAATAACTTTCAGCTGTGAAAACACCAGAAACAGCTGTGTTTTTCAGTCCAATAATGCCCGTTAATCACCCGAACTCAATCCCGAGCCCCTCGAGACCCCAACCAAAGTTACCAACACATCCCATAACATCATCCAAACTTAGTTTCACTCTCAAAACACCAAAACTAACATCAAAACACCAAATTTGCATCGGATTCAAGCCTAAAAACTTTAAAATTTCTAAAATCCACCAATGTTGCCGAACCAAAACAACTCCGATTGAACTGAAATTTTGCAGACATTTCCAAAATGACATTACGAACCTAATACAACTTTCTAAATTCCATTCCGACCCCGATATCCTATTTTCCACTGCCAACTAGAAATCACTAAAACTAACTTTCGCCAATTCAAGCCTAATTCTACACCGGGCATCACAAAAATATTTCGAACACACTCCTAAGTTTTACCTAACGAATCTATTTGAGCCATAAAATCCGCATTCCAAGGTCGTTTACCAATAAGCCAACTCTCAGTTGACTTTTCCCATTATAAGGCTATTTTTTAAAGACTAAGTTACTGAATTCTCATTTAATCATTCCGATTTCAAGCCTATCGACTCTAACACATCCATAACTATATAACCAACCTATGAATAGTCAATAATAGTAATTATAATGTAGGTTCTACGTAACGACGGACCGGGTCATTACATTTGGCTCCCCTTGATTTAGCATTTGTCATCTTGATTTCCTGCAATCAAGTAGATTAAATTAGATTTGCACCATTTTCATCATTAAAACTCAGGTGTAACAATCTCCCCTTTATGATAATGACAATCAAAAGGAGTAAACAAAGCACACTTCCCTTTTTGGTGAAGGCTTCCCTTGATTTTGTAAACGCATGAATTTGTTATGCTAATGATGCTCCCCCTAAGTTGTTTCTCTGCTTTACTCTAATGTTTCTCCTCCTTTGACATCAATAAAAAAGAAATAAGAAGGTGCAGTCAGAAAGTAACATGTAATATAACAAATAATAAACTTTGCAGATAAGGTAGCAGATATTATGCCTTCAGATGAGGCACATAGTAACGGTTCTTACTGACCAAAGAAAAAAAAGACGTACCAAAAGAAATTACTTTTAAACACACACATAGCGGCCTTAGTTCCTCCCTAGAAAGTATTTCAGGGTATTGATCACTTTGGTGTAGAAAGAGTCATAGGAGGTTTCAACTTCTTTAGTGAGTTTGTCCATTTTCTCTGTCATGGAGTTGAATTCCCTGATTCCTTGCCTATTTGTGGCTCCCATATCCATCCTAAGCTTAACCACATCTGTACTTATTTCTTTAGTGACCTCCTTGATCGTTCCCACCTGTTCTTTCATGGCAATGGGCATGATTTTTACTCCATATGGTCCTTGCTGAATTTGCTATAAGTTGTTGGTAGCAGTCGATTGAGACTCTAGTGTTTCATTGGTCGGCTCAACCTGTACTGGAGTGCTTTCAATCTTGGCATTTCTAACCCATACATCTTCACATAAAGTGTAGCCCATCATAGCAAATACTATCTTATCATAGGTACTTGAGATAAACTTGGGAGAAAAAGATGCCATGTCAACCTTCATAACTTCTAGAATATGTGAGATAATCAAACCATAGGGTAAACAAGCAACACAGGAAGATATGTCTTTAATACTTTCAAGCATATACTGACGAATCCACAAAAACCAGCCAAGTCTTTTGTAGTTCACAAGATAATACATGACAAAGATATCCCTAGTGGTTAAAGTGCTGAAGGATCCAGTCCTAGGAAGAAGAGTAGTAGAAATCATGTGAGTTAATACACGATGTTCAAACTTAAGACTTATATGACCAATATCAAGGGGATTTTCAGACAAGAAAGCTTTTGCCTCTTCTAGGAACACTTCGAAATATTTTGGCCAGGAATTTTGAATAAACACATCATACCCATGAAAATTAGCAGAAAGATTTTCTCAAATTAATATGCATGAAGAACGATACGAGTACCTACAACAATTAACTCCAAGTCATCTTTTTTATTTACAAACAGATTGGCATAGAACATTTTCACAAGTTCTTCATACACAGTATTTCCAAAAGTATCAAACATAGGAGAAAGGCGTTGAAAGTAAAAAATTAAGACAACATCACAGTGAATATCTTTCATAAGAGAGACTTACAGAGTGCCCATAAGATGTAGAATCTGACTCATAGGATTAGGACCTTGATTTCTCAGTTGGACCCTAGAAGTTCAATTTGTCCTCAGGCCCAAAATCAGTGCTTTCCGCTTTTCCCTTCTTGTATTGGGGGTTTGATCCATAGGTTTCTTCTCGGCTTTTTTCTGGCTTAGAGTTTGATCCTCCGACGATTCACTACTCTCATTATCAATTTTGAGAGGGTTTGAGTCAAGGTATGATTCAAGGTCGATGATTTCTTCAGGGTTGTAAGTCTTTTGGAACCGCAAAGATGAGAGATTTCTCTTAGCCATGGTGGAGGAGTTTGGTGAGAAGTGAGGAAGAATGAGAGAAGATGGGGTACTTATTTAGGTTCTTGGGATATTGAAGGGTTGCATTGGTTAGAGGAAGGGTTGGGTACAAATTGAAGTGACATTTCTGAGGAGTTGATTTGGCAGCACAAATGAAAGGTAATAATTACACTCACATAAAATTAGTGAAGCCTATCAATTAAGCAAACTTATAAAAGGAAGTAAAATATTTTGCAAATATTTTAAAAAAAAATTACAAACAGGATACCAATCTTACTATGCAGTAGGAAAAAAACGCTCTCCCAACAAAGATTTTGTAAAACTATCAGCAACTTGAGACTCAATATTAATAAATTCTAACATATCACCTTTTGCAACATGATCACGAATAAAATGATGCTTAATTTCTATATGCTTTGCCCTGGAATGATGCATATAATTCTTTGACAGACAAATAGCACTCGTGTTATCACATAAAATAGGAGTAGGGCAACCAACTAATCATTAGCAGACTCCCCCACTTGGCTCAAGTCCATAGATCAAAACAATAATAACCCACAATGCCCATACGCTATCATTGCCACAATACCGCAGTGGGATTCAACTAAATCCTTCATAAGCTCATACATAACTCAAACAATTAAACAACCCAAATCATTTTCAGCCAATCCCTTTTGTCGCAATCAAGCAATATAACCACATTTCACCCTCAAATCACACTCACCACATAGTCGTCTAGTCACCAGGTCTCGTCAATAAAGACACCAACGGACATATGAGTCCCTAATTATATGTGCTCATACAAACAAAATCTCGGCACTCAAGCCACAGACAATAATCCGGCCTCAAGTCCTCCAGACTGGCCCCAAACATGCTAGAATTACATCCCATTCATGAAAGTCACAAGCCATCGGTGCACGGTTAATACCGAGCGCTCACGTCTGCGTTTGAATACATGGTGGAGGAGTTTGGTGAGAAGTGAGGAAGAATGAGAGAATATGGGGTAATTATTTAGGTGCTTGGGAGATTGAAGGGTTGCATTGGTTAGAGGAAGGGTTGGGTACAGATTGAAGTGACATTTCTGAGGAGTTGATTCGGCGGCACAAATGAAAGGTAATAATTACACTCACATAAAATTAGTGAAGCCTATCAATTAAGCAAACTTATAAAAGGAAGTAAAATATTTTGCAAATATTTTAAAAAGAAATTCCAAGCAGGATACCAATCTTACTACGCAGTAGGAAAAAACGCTCTCCCAACAAAGATTTTGTAAAACTATCAGCAAGTTGAGACTCAATATTAATAAATTCTAACATATCACCTTTTGAAACATGATCACGAATAAAATTATGCTTAATTTCTGTATGCATTGCCCTGGAATGATGCACATAATTGTTTGACAGACAAATAGCACTCGTGTTATCACATAAAATAGGAGTAGAAGTAAGATTGAGATCATAATCAAGAAGTTGATGTATAGTCCAGAGAATTTGAATATAACAACTTCCAAAAACTAAATACTCTGCTTCAGTAGTTGACAAGGCAACACAGTTTTATTTTTTGCTATGCCAGAAAATTAGTGCATTTCGCAGTAGTTGGCAAGTGCCACTAGTGCTTTTCCTATTAGTTCTATCACCTGTAAAATCTGCATCTGAAAAACCTTTTAGATCAAAATTGTTAGAATGAGATCTTTAAACCCAATTCAGTGGTCGTTTTGAGGATGCGTCCAGCTCGGTATTTTGAGTTCACGAGTAGCTTCACACAGTGTATTATGGCTTGCGTGCATCATAGATTCGGAAAGGATTTTTAGGAGTGACTCTCATTTGAGAAGCTCGAAGTTGAAGAAATTGACCAAGGTTTGACTTTTGAGTATTTGACATTGGATCGGAGTTTCGACGATTTCGATAGGTCTGGATAGTGATTTTGGATTTGGGCGCATGCCCGAAATTTCATTTGGATGTTTCTAAAAGGTTTCGGCATCATTCAGCAGAAGTTGGCAATTTAAAGGTATAGAAATTTCCTAAGTTTGACCATGGTTTGACTTTAAGACTATCGAGTTTGGATTGTGGTTTTGGAACTTGGAACTTGCCTGCAAAATTTGGTGTCATTTGTAGTCGATTTGTTATGGTTCGGACGCTCGGCTGCGATTCTAGAAGTTCTTGAAGTTCATTGTGATTTCATGTATTTTGGCGTCCGATTCGTGATTCTAAAGGCTATTTTGTTGTTCCGATCGGTCGATCGAGTTCGTGTTATGTTTTCAGACTTGTGAGGGTGTTTGGTTTAGAGCACGAGAGCTCGGATGAGTTTTGTATGAGTTTTGGAGTGTTGGAAGAAGGTTCAGTTGTGCTGGTGTTTCTGTTCTCGCATTTGCGAGGTTTTCATCGCATTTTCTATGTCCGCATTTGCGAGATTATTCTCGCATTTGCGACGATGGGCTTGGATAGGGGACGAGTGGGTACACGGTCTATATATGGTATTTGACCGGTTTAGATTGTCTAGTGTCTTTCCATGCCTTTAATTGAATTGTCATAACATGTAGTATCTCGTTGTTAGTCTACTCTTACATGCTTTATCCGACGTTGTTAGCACCTAATTGTACTTCTTACTAATTATTTGGACTTGTATGCCTTAGTTGAAGCTATTGCCTTCCTTATTCTCTTATTATCGCTTAATTGTTGAGTTTCTTCTATGTCTTGTACTTATATGCTACTTGTCCTAATTGTTGCGATTGCATACTTAGTTATCACGTACCTTACCTATCTGGTGATTTTTGTAAAGTTTGTTGTGTTCCTCCGGGTTCTATGTGGTTCCTTTGTTTTTGTGTACATTACCCTTGATTGTAGAAATTCTTGTAAATGGAGTTATTGAATTGTTGTTGTTGATTTAAATTATTGTAAGGGGTATCGGGTTGCACGTTGTAATTGGTGAAATAAGGAAGGTAGTGAAAAGGGAAGGATATTTATATTGTGATATTGTCATTATATGGTGGGATCGGGTTGCATGCCGCAACGGGTGAAATAAGGGTGAATTGATATGGTGAAATAAGGGTGAATTATGATATTGATATTATAAGGTGGGATCGGGTTACGCGCCGCAACATATTTTATTTATTGGTATGATATTGATATTGTACGGTGGGATCGGGTTGCACGCCGCAACAGGTGAAATAAGGGTAAATTGATATGGTGAAATAAGGTGAATTATGATATTGATATTACATGTGTTACACCCCATGTTTTCGTACGTGAATGTACACCATAAGTAAATTCATGAAGCTCGAAAGTGATATGTTACATTCCGCATTTTTGTACGTTAAAGTTTTGTCGTAAGTTAATCGACGTAAGTTCGGGAATGAGATTATTTTGGGATTATAAGTATTATGCTATTTCAAATAATTGATAAGTATATTCTTGAAGGTGAGAGGGTAAGCGAATCGAAGAAAATGAGTTTCATCGAAATTTGACAATTTGAGATAAAATACGGTGCGAGCTATTATACCCAGTATTTATAGACTAGTACCATACAAGGTACCATATTACCAATGATAGTAAATTGTGTTAAAAGTGAGTAGTATTTTAAGTAATTTAAGATAATTCTAATTATGTGAATAATTGAATAATTATGAATTTTTAGTGGGATATTAATTAAGTAATTAAGCTAATTAAATAATTAAAATATTTTGGATAAGACTGAGCCCCCCCCCCCCAACGTGGCAGCCAACCACCCCAACCTAATGACTCCTAATTTATTATGATAAGGTGGCCTAATTAGGAGCCTTTAGGTAAAGATGAGTCATCCTAGTGGGGCCCACACCTAAAGGATAAAGGTAACATTCCTAAGTTCAAAATCAATTGCTAAGGAAAGAGTTTCAGCAACTATTTCTTTGCATAGCAATGCTACATATCTTAAGAAAGAGTTTCATCAAAGATGATTTTGCAATAAACAATGTTATTTCTTCGAGCATTTCATACGAAGACTACTTAATATTACAACAATGTGGGGTTTGCGATTCTAAGGGAATACGGTGCAATCTTTCCCAAGAATATCATATGGATTTTTTTCTACTCCAGGTATTTTAAGGCTAAACATTTCCTTCATTTTGGCATGATCCCATAACTACATGAGTTTGATAATGAGACATAAAGAGAAGTTCGTATTCCTGAACTTATGTACATTATCCTAGTCTTGTAAGTTACAGTATTCTCTCTTATCGAGACTTCATATTCAGTTTAGTATTGATTTCTTTGAGCCAAGAGAGAAGAGAGTATATATATATATATATATATATATATATATATATATATAGTATTACAGTATTTTCACCACCATCGAGCTATAATCGGTGGGCAGGCCCCTATTGGGCAACCTCTGATCAGATGGTAAGTTATATACCAAGCCTACTGTGGCCGAGCACCTATGAGCGAGCCCAACATGGATGAGATACAGAGCCTAGTATGGTCGAGCGCCTATGAGCGACCCTACTACGATGGAGCAGTTACACGTCCCGAGCCTTGTAGGGTCGGACATATATTTTATTTACTATATTGAGAGAGTTGAGTCAGTATCAACGGGTAAGTATATCTCCAGAGCATCTTTGACTCCCATTTATTTTCAGTTATTATATTATCAGTTCAGTTTCAGCTTTCAGTTATTTCATTGCCTTGCATACTACATTATTTCATACTGACGTCTCTTTTTCTAGGGACGCTGCATTTCATGCGTGCAGGTTCAGACATACACACGGGTAGACCTCCTTAGTAGGTGTTGCCCGAGTTCAACTTTATCAGTAAGCTCCACGTCCTTCGGAGTTGTCGGGTCTAGAGTTTTATGTACATATTATGTATATATGTATATAGGTTATGGGTAGGTCGGAACCCTGTTCCGATCACACTACATCCATCAGTAGAGGCTTGTAGACATATCATGTCAGTTAGTGTAGTATGTTGGGCTTGTAGGCCTTGTATGTATATTTTGTTGGTTTGTCAGCCATATGAGTTATGATGGCCTTGTCGGCCCAGCTTTATATTGATGTTTAGTCAGCGTTATCTTCCGTTCAACTTTATATTTTGTTTCACAAATTGTCTTGCAATGTGGCCATAGCCAAAATATGACATTATATGTTCAGAGTCCCTTAGTCGCAAGTTGGTACACAATGATAGGTGAGGCACCGGGTGCCGGTCTCGCCCCCCAGGTTCGGGGTGTGACAAAAGTGGTATCAGAGCAGTTCTGTCCTAGGTAGTCTATTAGTCGTGTTTAGTAAAGTCTTGTTTATGGGTGTGTGTGCACCGCACTTACAAGCAGGAGGCTACAGGACATTTAGGATTGTCACTCTTTCTTTTTACTCTAGATCGTGTGGTAGAGCTCCATCGTAGAAATTCAAAATTCCTAAATTCTATTATATTCGTAATACAATGATACCTACATCCAGAAAGACAATTGGTAAGAGATTGAATGCCGCTGTGAAAGAGTTGAGTCAGAGGAACTCGATTTTGCATCATTCTTATGATGGATAAATTTGAAGTTTTCAGCAGAACATATGTGTACTAAGACGTGTAAAATTCTTTATAAGGAGCCTTAAGGAAAGAATATCTATCCACCCTTATGGTAAAAAGCAACGAGAGAATCAAAAGGTAGATAAAAGTTTTAACAACTAAAAAAAGCAAGGTAAAGAAGGGTACGAGGCACCCAGCTAATGAAGATTATCATTATTTACAAATCAGGAAAAAAAATATAAGCATTTTGAGTTACCTCCAACTGTAACAGAGGTATGTACAACTTGCCACACCCATCACAGTTACTCCCTAGGGGACATAACATATATAGTTTAAGAGAAGGACGGGTTATCAGGATCTGGTTGGGGTTAGAGTAACCCAAAATGGTGGATGAATTATTTACGTTAGTTGAAATTTCCGAAGGATATTGTAAATGTACTAATATATCTCCTTGTGAGACACCCAAATAGTGCACTCTAGAATAGTACAGCTAGATATGAATACCAGAGTGTTCAAAAAAAAATTACAAAGATAGGCACTAGAATCCTGGAAGGGATAAATATTATCTTAGTATGGCCCCTGTCCCTAGTGGAGAAAGAATGTTAGGCAACCCGAAGAGCCAGTAGATGGAGCAAGGGGAGCTAAAAGTAAAAGAATGTATTGTTCGAGTTTTCAGAATAAAGTGATAGATATAAATGTTAGCGGGAAATAAGAAGGGAGTTAATGAAGCATTATGAGTAAGATGTGATACATGGATGACAACGGTAGATAAAAAAGATGACAATATTACAGAGTCTATAGTCAAGTGAAGGAAAAGACGAGAGGGACATGCCTTGAGACAACAAAAGAGTATAGGCCATAAAGTCATATCCTCATTTCGAGAAATAAGTTCGTGACTCCAACGCGACTACCAGAAGGAAAATTTAGACCCCAAAGTAATAGAAATCAGTATGGGTTGGTGAACAAGATAAACTAAACATGAATTAGGGACTAAGCGATTTGATAATAGTCGGCGTCATGAGAATTTTAGATTGCCTTCTAGCGATAATAGAATGAAAAACAGAAGAAGATTTATGAGAAATTCAGAGAATGGTCATTAGGAAGACGCTTCCCTAAAGCAAGCAATGCGAGCAAAGTTAAGCTAAAGGGACTATATGTACCAATTACACTAAGTGTCACCCTCGTGAGTAAGGAAATTTGTTATCCTTAGTACAGAAGGATTACCGCAAGGTGAGTAAGGGTCATCGATGATGTGAAAAGACGCCAAAGGCAAAGAGGTAAAATATCTATACGTAGATCATCATAGCACTAAACCTTAGTACTCCCCTAAAGGGGGGAATATGGAGTGATGTGGCATTAAGTCAGAATTATGTGGTTCTAGTAGCTATGGAATGGTAAAGGAAGAATGCGATAGAAATGAGAAAGGAATGATATTGAACTTATCCAAATCTTATCGAGATACTACGATTCCAGAACATTACGCAAGCATGACATCAAGGAGAGGAAGTATGGGTTCTTTCCAGAGATGTTATTGATAGATAAGGAGCCAGTGCAAGACGTAAGTTAAGACAAAGGAAATAACCTAAGAAAGATTAAGCGGAATATTGATATGAGAATGGGCCAACGAGTAGTTAGTAGTTGATTTAGGAAGAGCCTAGTTATGGCTAGACAAGAGGATACAGACAAATCAGCAAATCGTGCGAGATAAACATAGTGAACCCCAACATAGTGAATTCAGTCTCACAGTTATGATATTGTAATCCTTGAGAAATATTAAGATAGAAGTGGGGTAGTTAAAGGTACCAAATGAGTGTTACAGAAATAAAAGAGAATGCCATTTAGGATTGTGCATGGATTGGATCGGATTGGATTTAGCACATTTCGGATCGGATTTTGGATTCTAGAAATGCAATCTGAATTAATATCGGATCAGATCAAAATTTAAAGTATGGATCGGATCTGATTTTCGGATTTCAGATCGGATTATTATGCCTCAAAGTTGCAAACTCATATGTATATTTTTCTTTGTAAAAGAGGCAATACAATAAGAAAAATTCATGTTTCTGCAATTATAAGAGTATTATGGTTCCAATATAGCTAAATCCATCAATTGTAAAGGTAATAACCTGGAGGAAAATGTAAAGAAAGTACTAATTATTCGAAATTAAAGTTTAGTATTTATACATGCCCTGATAATTTCAGATTTCAGATCGGATTGGGCCGTAACGTATTAAAATTATACCAATCCAAATTCGATCCGAAATTCAAAATTTTAATAAACAGAATCCGAAATCTGAAATTGAATGGATCGGTTCGGATTTTAGATATTCGATCCAAATGAACAGCCCTAGTGCCACTGGGAAGACAGTCAAAATATCAATTCAGAAGTAACCCTACAAGCACAAGGGCGTGGAGGTAAGAACTACAGATAATTATAGGTGAGGAAAGGACATCAAAAATTATGTCGAGTATACGATGTAATAAGCTCACAGCTTTACAAGAGTCAGAGCGTCTTCCCTAAGTACTACAACTAAAGAATAGCTGAGGATATAAGAAAGAAGGCTTCAACCTAAACACAGTGACCTAAAGAGGAAATGGTCTTGTAACAATAGTCTCACAACAACATTTTATGCACCCCATAAGAAAGTGGCACCTATCGTGACTAATGAACGAGAAGAAAAAAAAATCAAAAGGTGATATTCAAGATCATATGGGTTGTATGGAATTCCAATATCTGTGGGCACTAAGATAAGCCAAGTATTAATGCAATAAGTGGCAGGACGGCCAGAAAAAGCATTTTCTTGCATTTAAAAGAAGTTGAGAAGGAACGAAAGGAATTATTCAATCAATGATACAAAGATAATTACATTATGAATGCACCTAATATTTTGGTGTATTATCCATGTAGCATATATGTTGCCAATCGTACAACCGTAGAAGACTTTGGTATAAGTTAAAAGAAAGAATTGAGTCCAGGTCATAGACAAAGGATTGAATTGTTAGAAGATTGTATCATGGATATTACATAGCATCCATGAAGGGCTAAAGTAATAAGTAATACCATGAGCCACAGATCGAAACATAGCTTAAGCCTACATAAAGGTTGATCAGATGGAAGAGGAAACTAAAGAGTTACATCAACTAAGTAAAGCGGGAGTCTGATTATTGGACCCAAAAAATTATAGAAATCGTGATTGAGAACATAACGAAATCACTCTTAATATCAGAGGTACAAGACAGATAGTACAACATCCATATTCTATAACGGCTCTATGATAAAGCCAATTAGAAGAGTACCAGCCTCATAAGAAGTCAGTCTGAAGCTACCATCGGATTGTGTATACACAATAGGTGCAAGTATTATAATAGGGCTTCAAGTTATGGATGTAAATTATACCTATGTGGAAGGGAGGTCATGAAAGAGATAGAAGATGTGATGTGAGATTTTAAGGTAAGTAAGGTAAAGGTGAAAAACGTATGAGATACTCAGGTGCAGAAGATTGTGAATAATCTATACTTAAGATAAAAGGTTAGAAGCACTGGGATTCAGTGTCCAAGAATGATAGCAGTGTCGTCAGTGGCATATCTTCCAGCCTATGGTTTCTAGATACCGAGAGATCTAGACAAAAGAGTAAAAAAGAGTTAGAGACGATGTGATGTATTGCTTGATGTTCCAGAATAACATAAGGAAGACATGAGTAATGATAAGAAAGGACCAGTGAAAGGTGACGAGAATGGATAAGTCTTCAGGATTAAGCCCATGAAAACATGAGAGATGATGGGTTCTCTAAAGCTCAGTATAGCCTAAATAAACTCAAAAGAGTCTAAGACTAGTAGCATTTAGAGAAGATGGAATGTTGTTCTGGTAGTAGAATGGGGATGTAATTATGATAGGTAAAGGATGACGTTTGGGCCTTCAATTGAGTAATGATTTGAAGAGAAAAAAGGGAAAGGGATTCATGAATTGTACATGATTAAAATACCCACATAAGGTGAATCACATTGGGATGCTATGAAATATGGTTATGAAAGCATGGTACCGCCCCAGGTGGATCAGTCTAATCATTTAAGATGTTCCCCAGTGAGACGTGAGCCCTAGGGGCAGTGTTACATGAGAGGCCAAGTTATCAGTAGTAGATTGGAGATGAACATTGAGGTGAATCAACAGTGGATGGATAAAATGTACAAAGTATGAGATGAGATTAGTCTGTCATCCTTAATATGAACAATATTGAGGAAGCATTAAAAGACTTGGATTTATACATATGGGATAAGCAATAAGAGTAACCTGGAGTTTGGTAGCAGACCTCACTAACAATAAACCGAAGTAAGAGTTATGGTATAGTATGAACTATGTAGATGAAGTAAATCCATAGACGCCCAGAGGGACATCTTGTCATAATTCTATTTATGTTCACCAAGTGAGGCCTAGAGATTGGCTAAAAGCTAGAGGGAAGAGTCGCATAGGCGCACATACAAGGAAAAAGTCGTATAGACTGCATGATAGAAGGTAGCAACAGTTACGAGATTGGAAGAATTTCGACCACAAGTCATGGTATAGGAAAGAGGCATAAAGGGGGGAATGACCTAGCCTTTGGATTTCTTCACAGAACAGTTGCCTAAAATGACAAGGATAGTACTAAAGTATTCGCAAGAGCTATGGGTTATGAAAGTGATAAGTGCATCAGTCAACATTCGAGGACGAATGTTCCAAAGGGGGAATGATGTTACACCCCATGTTTTCGTACGTGAAAGTAATCCATAAGTAAATTTATGAAAGTTGGGAAGTGAGATGTTACATTCCGCATTTTCGTATGTTAAAGTTTCGTCGTAAGTTAATCGACGTAAGTTCGGGAATGAGATTATTTTGGGATTATAAGTATTATGTTAATTCAAACAGGTGATAGGTATATTCGTGAAGGTGAGAGGGTAAGCGAATCGAAGAAAATGACTTTCGTTGAAGTTTAACAATTTGGGATAAAATATAGTGCGAGCTATAATACCTGATATTTATGGACTATTACCATACAAGGTACCACATTACCGTGATAGTATAAAGTGTGTTAAAAGTGAGTAGTATTTTAAGTAATTTGAGATAATTCTTAATTTTGTGAATAATTGGGTAATTATAGATTTTTAGTGGGAGATTAATTAAGTAATTAAGCTGATTAAATAATTAAAATATTTTGGATAAGACTAATCCCCTACCCCTCCACCAACGTGGCAGTCAACCACCCCAACCTAATGACTCCTAAGTTATTATGGTAAGGTGGCCTAATTAGGGGCCTTTAGGTAAGGATGAATCATCCTAGTGGGGCCCACACCTAAAGGATAAAGGTAACATTTCTAAGATCAAAATCAATTGCTAAGGAAAGAGTTTCAGCAAATATTTCCTTGCATAGTAAAGTTACATCTCTTAAGAAAGAGTTTCATCAAAGATGATTTTACAATAAGCAAGGTTATTGCTTCGAGCATTTCATACAAAGACTACTTAATATTATAGCAACATAGGGTTTGCAATTCGAAGGGAGTACGGTGCAATCTTTCCCAAGAATATCATATGGATTTTTCTCTACTCCAAGTATGTTAAGGCTGAACCTTTCCTTCATTTTGGCATGATCTCATAACTACATGAGTTTGATAACGAGGTATAAAGAGAATTTCGTATTCCTGAACTTATGCACATTATCCTAGTCTCGTAAGTTACAGTATTCTCCCTTATCGAGACTACATATTTAGTTTAGTATTGTCTTCTTTGATCCAAGAGAGCAGAGAGAGAGAGAGAGTGTGTGTGTGTGTGTGTATATATATATATACAGTATTACAGTATTTTTACCACCATCGAGCTATAATCGGTGGACAAGCCCCTATTGGGCAACCTTTGATCAAATGGTAAGTTATATACCGAGCCTATTGTGACTGAGCGCCTATGAGTGAGCGCAGCATGGCCGAGATACATAGCCTAATATGGCCGAGCGCCTATGAGTGAGCCTACTACGGCGGAGCAGTTACAGGTTCTGAGTCTTATAGGGTCGGACATCTATTTTAGTTACTATATTGAGAGAGTTGAGTCAGTATCAGTAGGTAAGATATCTCCAGAGCAGCTTTGACTCCTAATTACTTTCAGTTATTATATTATCAATTCAGTTTCAGCTTTCAGTTATTTTATTGCCTTGCATACTTGGTACGTTATCTCGTATCGACGTCCCTTTTTCTAGGGACGCTGCATTTAATGCGTGTAGGTTCAGACAGATAGACGGGTAGACTTCCTCAGTAGGTGTTGCCCGAGTTCAGCTTTATCGGTAAGCTCCACGTCCTTCAGAGTTGCTGGATTTAGAGTTTTATGTACATCTTTATGTATATATGTAAATAGGTTATGGGTAGGTCGGGCTCTGTTGTGATCACAGTACATTCATCAGTAGAGGCTTGTAGACATATCTTGTTAGTTAGTGCAATATGTTGGGCTTGTAGGCCTTGAATGTATATTTTGTTGGTTTGTCAGCTATAGTAGTTATGACGGCTTTGTCAACCCAACTTTATATTAATGTTTAGTCAGCATTAAATTCCGTTCAGTTTTATATTTTGCTTCGCAAATTGTCTTCCAATGTGGCCATCGCCAAAGTATGACATTATATGTTCAGAGTCCCTTAGTCGCAAGTTGGTACACAAGGATAGGTGAGGTACTAGGTGCATGTATCGCCCCCCAGGTTCAAGGTTTGATAATATGGTGGGATCGGGTTGCACACCGCAACATATTTTGCTTATTGGTATGATATTAATATTGTACGATGAGATTGGGTTACACGACGCAACATGTGAAATAAGGGTGAATTGATATGGTGGAATAAGGGTGAATTTTGATATTTATATTATATGGTGGAATCGGGTTGCACACCGCAACATATTTGTGCTTTGTATTCCCTATTTTGTGCATTGGTTTCGTTTCTTTCGTATGAGATTCTGAGAATTTATATTCCCGATTCTTTACTATTTTCGAGGATTGGGGTTATTGTCGTTGACTTATCGCTTTGCCGTCATTTCCTGAGTTCGTTTTCCTAATACTATTATTCTGGTAAATTGATTTTCTAGGTGAATTTACTATGTTGATTCATTGCATCATGTCCTACTGAGTTGTTAGTAATATAGTGATTTTAAATAAAAGAATTAATATCATGCTGCCTTGTGTGACGTTTAAGTTAAAAAACCCCGTTTATTTTGATACTTGCCATTTTCTACTAGTTGTCATATTTTACTTCAATTGATTTCTCAACTTAATCTCCTCGGACTATATAAGGTTTTTATTTTACTTAAAAAAGAAACATTATTATATTGTAAGTCAATAAATTCTATATTAAATTCAGTAGCTTATCCGATGTATTTATTTGAAAAAAGTTTTTTTCATTACCCAAATGATTTCCAAAATAAACTCATTTTTCTCATTGATTTCCTACTTGGTTCAGAAGCTGTAGTTTTACTTTTTGATATATATACATGAAGTCTATTGAACATCCTAATTAGTATTTGTCACGAATATTATGTACTGAGTAGCACGTGGATTTTGCGTGCAAGATGATATGGAAAGATGTGGGCACAAGTTGTCGTGTGTGTTAAAGGTTTAAAGATGTGATCTATGGTATGAGATTACGAGAATTAGGATTATTGGAGTAGTGTACTAGAAATAGTTTAATTGGTATAGTTGACATCATTTTCCCTTGTTGAGCACATTTACCCTTGTCTGTATCCCAACTATGTTGTTGTCTAATTACTTGATTATTTCTTGTTGACGGTCGTGTTTCTCTTATCGTTACTACTGTTTTGTAATCTGATTTCTGTTTGCTATTGGTATTTCTTTAATATTCCTTTCTTGTTAGCTTTATGTAATATCCTGCACATGTTTAGATGTTCAGTAAGTGTCTTGAGCTGGCCTTGTCACTACTCTACCGAGGTTAGGCTTGATACTTACTGGGTACCACCGTGGTGTACTCATGCTACATTTCTGCACATTTTCTTGTGCAGAGCCAGGTACTTCGGATCAAGTAAGTTTTGAGACTCATGCTTGGTGTGGCTGGAGACTTCAAGGTAAACCTGCTGGGAGTTCGCAGGCTCCGACGTCACCCTATAATGTATTTACTTCCATTGTTTTCTTTTATTCCGGAACAGTAATGTATTCATTATGTAAAATTTCTCCTAGAAAGGCTTATGACTTGTACTACCAATTTTGGGATATTGTATCATATTGAGACTATTGGTTTATTCAAAATTCTTGGTTCATGTTCAATAGTTGTTTAGTAGAATCTATCTTTTCGGTATGTGTTAGGCTTACCTAGTTTTAGAGAGTAGGTACCATCACGACTCCTTCAGAGGAATTTTGGGTCGTGACAAGTTGGTATCAGAGCTCTAGGTTCATAGGTGCTACGAGTCATAAGCAGGTTTAGTAGAGCCTTGCGGATCGGTACGGAGATGTCTGTACTTATATTCGAGAGGATATAGAAACTATTAGGAAATTCCATCTCTATCATTCCTTATCGTGCGACATTGGTTCAGCTCGAAGCATATATCTTGTGTTCCTTTTTGCATCCACTCATGTATCATATTGCGCACCTGATATCAACTATGTGCTAACAGTTCGTGATGCTGCGGATGGGTTACGAGGGGGCCAAAGATGCTCAAAAATTGTCTCAACGTGTTTTCCAGACTGAGGATGCAGAGGTATTGAGAGACTATTCAGTTGTTCACGCGAAAATGCAGCGGGCTATGGCATCTGGTCGATAAGTACGAGCTTGGGAATGTTTAATTGGTTGACTAGTCGTCGCGATTATGGTAGGGTCACGAGGTGGATGTTGATTTGAGGATAGTTGGTGGTATTGGAGACTAAGTGGTTTGCATGAGATTCCTACTCAGTGGAAGGTACATTTTATCATTCAAGGCACCAAAGGGAGCGAGCTTGACTGTCACGAGAATGGACGTGCACTTAGTAGATGACTTGGAGTACCTAGTGATTGGTGTTGTACGAGCTGTGAAGGTTAGTTTTGTGGATCATCAGATTTTGTTTTCTATGGCGTCGCTCCAAGTGGGGGAGTCCACTAGGGGCATTCAAGTTGCAGAGTCAGGTGTTACATCAATTTTGGACGGAGATGTGTGTGTTTGTGTGTGTACATATATATATATATATATATATATATATATATATATATATATATATATATATATATATATATATATGGTATTGGAAGGTTCTTCGAAATTTGCATATGATTAAGATATGAGATCTTGCATGGGATGATGTTGGGGCTTGTGATGTTTCTGCATCATAATAGATCTACATTTCAGTAAAGGAAGTCGTAGAAACAACTTCAGATTCACAGGAGGTCTATTCAGCGTGGTTATCTTTGTTTTGGCATTATGGGTGCTTCAAAGGAAATACGGTGGTTTATGAGCTTCTGGGTTGCGTGGTTCATGCTAGGATTTTCTGCATTGGGTTTTGGTGAGATCATTGTGTATCGACAGGGAGAAGTGTTACCCCATAGGAAAGACGAGGAGTATTCGAATAAATGGGTCAACTCCGTGGTGTTGGGTCAACATAGCAATGGAAGTAATTGGTCCTTTTTTAATGGGAATTCTCTACCGGCATCTATGGTGGTACTTATGGGTTGGACAGTTTGTGTGACTCAGTTGAGTTGGGGAGATGCGGTCCTGATGGATTTGTTGCATACGGACGGGTCTCAGATAGTTCTTGATGGTGTTGGCCACGGGTTGAGTCGGCTGTCTACTATGGGCATAAGGAATATGTTGTACATTATGGTTTTCTCCTAGATGCATATCAGAAGTTAATAAAATGTTGGAATTATTGGATATCATATGTGAAGAGCGTGCATTTCATGAAGACACCTTGTGTTATGGGTTGCAGATGCTTGGCTAGTCGTATGGTGATTACGGGATTTGAGGCTTCTGAGGTTCAGGTTTCGTTGCACGGCTGGAAAATTTACATGGATGCTTCAGTAAGATGATGGGGTGTGAGTGATGTATCAGTCATTCGAGTAGCATATTTGAGATCGTGTATGGAAACTATGGTATTCCTGAGATTATAGGGGTGGATGTCCTCATATGCGGACTATTTCTTGTTTGCGGATTATGAAAAAATGTTGAAAATGGATCACTAATGGAATAAATTATCGGTAAGTTGCTATGGAATTTTGTAAGGATATATACCTATTTGGGAATGATTGGGATTTGGGTTGGGGCTGTTTGAAATCCCAATGAGAATGTGTACTTTATATCGGATCAGGTTTAGGTACTCTTGTGAAGTCGATATCATGGTTATGTTACCGATCAGAATGGATATTATGTGTGCCCCAGGCCTATGTTATGTGCTACTCTTTTATGTTGTGATGGGCCGTGAAGTTGTATGATTATTCTCCACGCATGTTGTAATTCCGTTCAGGCCTTATGGTGATGTGGGCAAGATGGACCTCGTGATGTTGATTACCTCATTGCACCTTAGTTGTGCTTGTTTTCCTCCATGTTGTTCTATTTCTATTCATTTCCCACAGTTATACTTGTGCACTCTATTGTGCTTGATATTAGCATTCATGTGATCAATGAACCCGATCAACTTGGCTCATTGAGTATCCTTATGTGGATTGATATATTTGGGGCCGGGCTGCACGCCATAGCGGATGTTATGTGAAATACTCTTCCTTGTGTTTATTTTGTGTTCCATTTACCCTATGTGGGATAAGTTGATGAAACTCTACTTTGTTATTATATCTGTTGCACTTTTTAGATAATCCTCGTACCTTGATTTCCTTCTATTTTGCTACATGTCTGGGTTATTACCCGTTTAGTGTACGAACTGTGTTATGTGAGAACCTGTATGGTTCTGTGATGAGTTGTTAGCTGGGCTGCTGGTATTGGCTGAGAAGAGGTTCTTAGACCTGAGATTCGCACTATCATTTTGGGGTAAGGAGTGGTTAGAAGGATGATACTATTTTCGCTCAGATTTGAGCAATGGCTCTTGAGGGACAGGAGGGCTTCTTGGCTTGTTGAATTCATGGGTGGTTGTGAGTTTCTGCATGTTTCTTGTATCTTGGTCAGTGTCGTGGAGGTCCGGAACAAGGTATTATTTAATGTGAAGCACATTGCCGGCATCCAAATTGTTATTGGGTAGCTATGATGGTCAAGAGATATTACTACGGCCATTTGAGTTGTGTGAAACATCACGTATTGTTCCTTGGGTTGAAATTGCGGCTCGATTCGGCTTGTTCAGGTTTATACAGTGTATTGATGTGGTTTAGATCCTATGATGAGTTTCAGATGTTGAGGGTTGGGTTCTTTCTTAATTTATGGACTAAGGATGAAGTGAGGTCTTCAGTTAAGTTGCGTTGTCAGGCCTCTATAGGTTTGGGTGATGGGGAATCACCCCTGGGTGTATGTATGGTGAGTTCATCCAGTGATTTGATAGCTTTGGAATGACTCCTGGCATGTTCGAGGACGAACGTATGTTTAAGTGAGGGAGGATGTAACGACTCGACTGGTCGTCTTGAGCAATTGCGTCCGACTCGGCAGTTTGAGGTCACAAGTATCTTCACACAGTGAATTATGACTTACGTGCATCATCGGTTTGGGTTTTTGAGAGGTTCAGGGGTTTTTAGGAGTGACTCACATTTTAGAAGCTCGAAGTTGAAGGAATTGACCAAGGTTTGAATTTTGAGTATTTGACCTCGGATCAGAGTTTTGACGGTTCCGGTAGGTCTGGATAGTGATTTTGGACTTGGGCGCATGCCCGAAATTTCATTTGGATGTTTCTAAAAGGTTTCAGCATCATTCAACAGAAGTTGGCAATTTAAAGGTTTAGAATTTTTCTAAGTTTGACCATGGTTTGACTTTAAGGATATCGGGTCCAGATTGTGGTTACAGAACTTGGAATAGGTCTATTTCGTCATTTGGAACTTTCCTGCAAAATTTAGTGTCATTTAGAGTCGATTTGTTATGGTTCGGACGCTCGGTTGTGATTCTAGAAGTTCTTGAAGTTCATTGTGATTTTCATGTGTTTTGGCGTCCGATTCGTGATTCTAGAGGTTATTTTCTTGTTCCGATCACGCGAGTGAGTTCGTGTTATGTTTTCAGACTTGTGAGGGTGTTTGGTTTAGAGCCTCGAGAGCTAGAATAAGTTTTGTACGTGTTTCGGAGTGTTGGAAGAAGGTTCAGTTGTGCTGGTGTTTCTGTTCTCGCATTCCGAGGTTTTCATCGCATTTGCGATGTCCGCATTTGTGATGATGGGCTGGGGCAGGGGAGTTTGCATTTGTGAACTGTATTATCGCATTTGTGATTAGGCAGCTCCGCATTTGCAACACAAGCAGTCGCTTTTGCAGAAACTCTGAGCTCGCATTTGCGAGTCTTATGTCACATTTGCGACTTTGATAGAGCTAGCCAGCCTTTGCTTTTGCGATACTTTTGCCACATTTGCGGGCATCGCATTTGCGATCCTGATGTCGCAAATGCGACATCTGAGGCTGGTATTAAGACTTGCATTTCGGGATTTAGCTTCATTTTATCATGTTTTGAACCCTAACCTCGATGAGAGGCGATTTTGTGGAAGGATTTTCATACCAAATCATTGGGTAAGTACCTCTAATCAATTTTCATTTGTATTTTGTGATTATACATTATATTTAACATCAAATTCATGAGAATCTAAAGGAACATTTGTAAAAATCTTTCAAAATGAAAAATGGTGATTTGAAGGACGAATTGATGTCGGAAATTGATATGTTGGTATGGTTGAACTCGTATCAGAATGGGTGTTCGATTTTTATAAATTTTATCGGGTTCCGAGGTGCGGGCTCGGAGGGTTGACTTTTGTTGACTTTGCAAATTGTATAAAGATCATAGCTTTGTTAATTGAAGTTGTTTTCTCTTTCATTGTTTGATGTATTTAAGTCATCTTTGGCTAGATTGAGCCGAGTGGAGGTGAATTTGTAAAGGAAAAACTAATTTGAGTATTGATTTGGCCGAATTGAGATAAGTGTCTTGCCTAACTTTGTGTGGAGTACCCATTAGGAATTGAGTTAATTGTGCTATCTTGTTATGTGAAAGACGTGTACGCAAGGTGACGAGTGGGTACATGGTCTATATGTGGTATTTGACCGATTTAGATTGTCTAGTGTCTTTCCATGCCTTTAATTGAATTGTCATAACATGTAGTATCTCATTGTTAGTCTACTCTTACATGCTTTATCCGACGTTGTTAGTACCTAACTGTAATTCTTACTCGTTATTTGGCCTTATATGCCTTAGTTGAAGTTATTGCCTTCCTCATTGTCTTGTTACCGCTTAATTGTTGAGTTTATTCTATATCTTGTACTTATGTCCTAATTGTTGCGATTGCATACTCAGTTATCACGTACCTTACCTGTCTAGTGTTTTTTGTAAAGTTTGTTGTGTTCCTCTGGGTTCTATGTCGTTCCTTTGTTGTTGTGTACTAATACCCTTTATTGTAGAAATTCTTGTAAATGGAGTTATTGAATTGTTGTTGTTGATTTAAATTATTCTAAGAGGTATCAGGTTGCACGCCACAACAGGTGAAATAAGGGAGGTGGTGAAATAATGAAGGATATTTATATTGTGATATTGTTATTATACGGTGGGATTGAGTTTTACGCCGCAACAGGTGAAATAAGGGTAAATTGATATGGTGAAATAAGGGTGAATTGTGATATTGATATTATATGGTGGGATCGGGTTGCCCGCCGTAACATATTTTATTTATTGGTATTCTATTGGTATTGTACGGTGGGATCGGGTTGCACGCCGCAATAGGTGAAAGGGTGAATTGATATGGTGAAATAAAGCTGAATTGATATGGTGAAATAAGGGTGAATTATGATACTGATATTATATGGTAGGATTGGGTTGCGCGCCGCAACATATTTTGTTTATTGGTATGATAATTATATTTTACGGTGGGATCGGGTTGCACGCCGCAACATGTGAAATACGGGTGAATTGATTTGGTGGAATAAGGGTGAATTTTATATTGATATTATATGGTGGGATCGGGTTGCGCGCTGTAACATATTTTGTGTTTTGTATTCCCTGTTTTGTGCATTGGTTTCAGTTCTTTCGTACGAGATTCTGAGAATTTGTATTCCCGGTTCTTTACTGTTTTCCGAGGATTGAGTTATTGTCGTAGACTTATCGTCTTGCCTTCATTTTCTGAGTTCTTTTTCCTAATATATTCTAGTAAATTAATTTTCTAGGTTACTTTACTACGTTGAGTCATTGCCTCTTGTCCTCCTGAGTTATTCTAGTTAATTTTCTAGGTGAATTTGAAAGATGTGATCTATGGCATGAGATTACGAGAACTGGGATTAGTGGAGTAGTATATTAGAAACGATTTGATTTGTTGAGTTGACATCGTTTTCCCTATTTGAGCAAGTTTACCCTTGTATGTATCCCAACGATGTTGTTGTCTAGTTACTTGGTTATTTCTTGTTGCCGGTCGTGTTTCCCCTATCGTTACTACAGTTTGTAATCTGATTTCTATTTTCTATTGACATTTATTTAACATTCCTTTCTTGCTACCTTTATGTCATATTCTGCACAGGTTTAGATGTTCAGTGAGTATCTTGACATGGCTCATCACTACTCTACCGAGGTTAAGCTTGAGACTCATGCTTGGTGTGGCTGGAGACTTCAAGGTACACCTGTCGGGCGTTCGCAGGCTCCGAGTCACCCTCTAATGTATTTATTTCCATTGTTTTCTTATATTCCGGAACAGTAATGTATTCATTATGTAAAATTTCTCCTAGAAAGGCTTATGATTTGTACTACCGATTTTGGGATATTGTATCATAATGAGACTATTGGTTTATTCAGAATTCCTGGTTCATGTTTAATAGTTGTTTAGTAGAATCTGTTATATTTTCGGTATATGTTAGGCTTACCTAGTTTTAGAGACTAGGTGCCATCACGACTCATTCGGAGGGATTTTGGGTCGTGATAGATACGTTTTATTGCAGTCAAATGAGATTCCTTTGGAGCCTACTGAAATCTTGCACACTTACAAATACTGAACATTATATGTGGTCGACTAGTCGTGAGATATAGAAGGGATCCAATAATTCCCCTTTACATAGTTTCGTCGACACTTTTCCCATCTTTGTCTTCTTTAAGAATTGTCGACGGACTCAGTGGAGTTCCACTAGGCTTTGCATTCTCCATTCCAAACTTTTTAATAAGCTCTTTTATGTATTTGGTTTGGCTGATGAAGGTTCCTTTGAAAGATTGCTTGATTTGTAATCCAAGAAATAAAGTCAGCTCTCCCATGATGCTCATTTAGAATTCTTCTTTTATAGTATGAGCAAATTCCTCACTTAACATAGAGTTAGAACTTCCAAAAATAATATCATCTAATATCAATACTACTTTGTTTGAAGCCATGCTTTAACATAAAATAGCTTATTCTTTCATACTAGGCTCAGGAGGCTTGTTTGAGTCTGTATAAGACTTTTGATAACTTGAAGACATGACTTGGGAGACTGTTGGTTGTTTCACATATACTTCTTCAAAAATATATTCATTTAAGAAGGTGATTTTTACATCCATATGAAATAGTCTGAATCCTATATGAGCAACAAAGACAAGTAATATTCGAACGGATTCCAACCTGCCATAGGAGCAAAGGTTTCATCATAGTCAATCCACTCTTGCTATGAGTAACCTTGGGTGACTAGCCTTGCTTTGTTGTGAACTACTTGACCAGATTCACTCAACTTATTTCTGAAAACCCATTTAGTTCCTACAATAGATGCATTAGAAGGTTTTGGAACTAAGTTCCATACTTTATTTCTTTCAAATTGATCAAGTTCTTCTTTCATGGCTTTGACCCAGTTGTCATCTTTGAGAGCTTCATCAATCTTTTTTGTCTCAAGTTAAGATATTAAAGCCATGTGAGAGTTGATCTTCTGAGATCTTCTGGTGGTAATACCTTTCTGCGGATTCCTAATGATGAACTTATGGGGATGTCCAGGTTCACTTTTTCATTCATTTGAGACGGCTGAGAATGACTCCTTTTCATGGGAGTTGATTGTTCAGTTGTAGGTGATTCCTGGTTTTCCATGTGGCTGTCAGTCGACTGATGTTGCTGATTAATCACCTCATCGTGAATGTCTTTCCCTGAAAAAACAGACTTTGGGACTATGAAAATTTCCTCATCTTAAGGAAAATTTTCATTCCTTGAGCGAGGTTTAGTATCCACAAAAATAACATGAATGGATTCCTCGATAAATAAGGTTCTTTTATTAAAAACTCTAGCTCTACTAGAGGGAGAGTATCCAAGAAAAATACCTTCGTCGCTTTTTAGATCAAACTTACCAAGGTTGTCCTTTCCATTGTTGTGGATAAATAATTTGCAGCCAAATAGATGAAAGTAACTGATGTTGGGTCTTTTACCATTCCATATCTCATATGGAGTCTTTTTGAGAATAGGTCGAATCAGGCATCTGTTAATGATGTGACATATGGTGCTTACAGCTTCTTCCCAGAAGTGGTGTGGAAGAGAGTTTTCCATAACCATGGTAATTGCCATGTCTTGCAAGGTTCTGTTTTTTTGTTCTGCCACTCCATTTTGTTGAGGTGATCTTGGGGAAGAGAAGTTGTGAGAAATTCCTTGATCATTGAAGAAATTTTCAAAAAATCTGCTTTCAAACTCTCCTCCATGATCACTCCTTATGGCAGAGATGTAATATCCCTTTTTTCGATGTACCTTCTTGCAAAAGACTTCAAAATTCCTTAATGCTTCATATTTATGACTCAAAGAAATAACCAGGTAAATCGAGAAAATTCATCTGCTATAACAAAACATATTTTCTGCCATCGATGCTAGCAGTTCTGGTTGGGCCAAAGAGGCCCATATGCAAAAGATGAAAAGGTTTTGTAGTAGAGACAATGTCTTTGACTTTAAAAGAGGAACATTTTTCTTTCCTAACTGACATTCATCAAATTTGATCTTTTGAAAATCTAGATTTAGAAGACCAATGACAACATCGCGTTTGGAAAGTTTTTGAATTGTATGCATGCTAGCAAGACTAAGCTTTCTATGCCATACTCAGGGATCATAAATCATAGAAGCTAGAAAAAATTGATTCCTAGATTATCAGTATTACTGAGAGTATAGACATTCCTATCTCTATTTCCACATAGAATGGTTTTACCTAATTCGTTTTCAATTAACCGATCATGTTTTTTAAAATGAACCTCATAGTCACTGTTGCATAGTTGACTGATGCTGAGTAGACTATAACCAAGTTCATATATCAAGTAGACTCCGTCTCCACCACATGATGAGCTAAGGGGGACTCTTCCAATTCCAATTACATTCCTTTTGATTTGTCTCCAAAAGTGACTGATCCACCATCGAGCTTAGTGACAAATTTGAATAATTGTTTGTCACCTGTTATGTATTTGGAACACGCGCTATCGAGATACTATTTCCCTTTTCGATTCTTCTTGCGGTGTTCCTGCAAAAAAGAATTACTTGTTTCTAGGTATCCAAGCTTGGTTGGGTCCTGGATGGTTAGTATTCTAATTTTTAGCCTGATCTGAGGCCTTGGGTCGCCAAACCCATCTTCTGTTGTTCTTAAATATGCAATGGTTAGATGTATGACCAGATTTTCCGCAATAAAAACAAGATGGATCATTAAGACTTTCAGAAGTCTTTCCTCTACTGTTTCTAAACCTGCAATAATTAGAATTGTGACTATCTTTGTCACAGTAAATGCATGTAGAATGATTTATTGTCCTAGATGAGTTGAGTAGTTTGGTTTGATGGAACTATGACTGGTGGATTCTTGCAATCCATTCAGTTGAAGTTGAAGTTCATCAACTTCTTCATGAAGTATGTCTCTTTCAACTTCACATAATTCTCATTTTAGTATCCATTCTTTCTTTTCTCGTTGAATCTTTCGAAGCTCATGTAGAACATTCTCTATGTCTACAAGAGCAATATCAATAAATTCTTGGAGTTCATCGCATTTAGGATACTTAGGTTAACGTACCTCACTTGTTCCTTCGTCTGCTATGAGGCCAAGTGTAACGACCCGATCGATCGTTACGTAGAACTTGCATTAAAAATTATTGTTATTGACTTGTCATAGGTTGGTTATACTGTTCTTGATGTGTTAGAGTTGGTAGGCTCGGGTTCAGAATGGTTGTAGTGAGAATTTAGTCATTTAGTCTTTAAAAATAACCTTATAGTTGGAAAAGTCAACTGAGAGATGACTTATTGGTAAACGACCTCGGAATCTGGATTTTATGGCTCGGATAGCTTCGTTAGGTGATTTGGAACTTAGGAGTGTGTTCAGAATAATTTTGTGATGTCCGATGTAGAATTAGGCTTGAATTGGCGAAAGTTGAAAATTTAGAAGTTCTTAGGCTTGAATTCGACGTAGATCTGGTGTTTTGGGTGTTCCGAAGGTTCGACTAAATTCGAATTATGTAATGGGACTTGTTAGAATGTTCGTGTGGGGTCCCAAGAAGCTCGGGTGAGTTTTGGATAGGTTTGGGTTGCATTGTGCTCGTTTTTCTTATCTTCGGCGTCGTTTCTTCAAGAATAAATGATATCATATTGAACAAATGAGGTCCGATTACTGTTTTGAATGAAGTATTAGATCCCTATCGTAATTACGGACCTGTAGCAAAAAGAATCATCGAATTTGGACATCGTATGAGGATTTTATGGCCATTTTACCAAGGTTGCCAGATTTTTCAGGTTAATGACGAAATTGCCCCTGATGGCGTATTAAAAACCTGCACTATTTGTAAATCTTAAAACCTACATATCTCCTTCATTATAAGGTCAAATTGAGGGATTAAAAAGCCTAAATTTATTAGAATTTCACAGGGAATCCATTGGGAGAAGTAAAACGCGTGAACAGTATATATATATAACGAGCAGTCTGAGTTTTCTTCCAATTTTTGAACGGGAAGAAGCTTTTGAGGTGATTTTTAAGAGAGGAAATCAGTGTTCTTCATAGAGGTAAGTATTTTGATCATTAAAACTCATTTATGGGTGATTATAGAACATAATCTCAACATTTAATTCATGAAAATCAGCATTTCCACAAGGCACTGATATGATGACTCTCTCAATTACACGTGTTTTAGAAAAAGGTGGGTTTAGGGCTTGAGATTATGAGACCTTTAGGGATCGATTTGAGGGGTCAAACGGACTCCGATTTTAGCGTTCTTTATGTACGGACTCGTGAGATGATGAAGAACAGATTTGTATAAAAATTTCTGAGTTTCGGGACACGGGCCCGGGGTCGGGTTTTGACCAATTTCGGGTTTTTGAGTTAAATTTGATATCTTTCGATTGGAATTCGTTCCTTAAGAATAAATTGATGATGAAAATCTGTACTTGGTAGTTTTGGAGCCTTCGGAAGTTGATACGAGAGGCAAGCGTGTTGCGGAATAGTTTCTGGGCTAGTTTTGAGGTAAGTAATATCTTTAAATCCTGTCCTGAGGGTATGAAACACCGGACTATGCACCCTTTCACGGGTTTTGAAATGCAAAGGTTGAAACTTTGGAGATATATTCCCTATTTAGGCGACTATTGAGTTGCGAAACCGATTTCTAAGCTTATGCTTAACTAGTATATATATATATATTATGATATGTTTTGGGTTGTAAGCCATGTTTGGGGCCTAGTGCCGATCTGTTTACCCCTTGGAGGATATTTTACTGTGTTTTCTCACTTGATATGTTATGATTTTATACACAGTCTTTTCCTGATAAATTGTTTTGACACTCAGAGTATTTGATACTATTTATTGAAAAAAATGAAACACGGTTTTGGGTCGAGAAACCCGATATATTTATGGCCTGATGGGCAAATTGAGAGTGTCTGACTGAGTGAGGTTGCGAGCCTATATTGTGAGGTTGTTATGATATGATTGAGGCTGCGGACCTATGTTGAGAGTGATTTATGCTGTGATGCGGCTTGTTATATAGCGCTTGGGCTGTAGGAGCCCCTCCGGAGTCTATACATACCCCCAGTGAGCGCAGGTACCTAATGAGTGATGCCCGCGGGGCTTATGCTGAGTGATTGCGAGGATGCCTGATGGGCTGATAATGAGTGACTATGAGGATGCCTGATGGGCTGATACTGAGTGACTGTGAGGATGCCTGATGGGTTGATACTGAGTGACTGTGAGGATGCCTGATGGGCTGATATTAAGTGATGGTGAGGATGCCTGATGGGCAATGGTTATGATAAATGATTTTGGCCCGAGGGGCAGTTTTATGAAGATTTTTACTGAGTTTTCGAACTATGATTTACTTCGTTTTCAATCTGGCTTTTATTGAGAATTTTACTAAGATACACTGATATTACACTTGTTTCAAAGGATTTCTGGAAACTGATTTCGAACTTACGTATTTGATGAATACTATATGGTGACTTGGTATTTTACTGGTTTTGTGAAATTGTGTATCTGTACTGTGTGTTTTATAATGCTCAGACTGTGATTTATTTTTATTATTACTGAGTTGGCGTACTCATAAAGACTCCCTGTGCCTCTGTGCACAGATTCAGGTCACGGTCTGGAGCAGTAGCTGTCTCAGTTCGTTAGCAGCTGTTACGGGATTTCGAGGTAGTTGTCCAACGTCCACAACTTCTCGACATCCCTTCCTTATTTAGTTTTAGCATTAGATTCAGAGACATATATTGTAGTTTTAGCAGAGTTAGATTTATTTATTCTTAGATGCTCATGACTATTGACTCCAGTCTTGGGAGGTTTAGAGTTATTAGACTACTATTGGGACGCTAAGACTTAATTACATTATTCTATGCTATGTTTTGTTGCTTATCATTTAATTGTGAACTCTTATAATTGAACAAATGCGTAGTAAGGTGATGGTTGGCTAGCCTAGTTCCACGATAGGTGCCATCACGGCCTGTTAGGATTTGGGCTCGTGACACCAAGCTCACTTGAATCTTCATCATTGTTTTCTTTGATGAACATGAAGCACACGTTAGCAATTTCCTCATGATCAGATTATTTTTTATCACTCCATGCTCCAAATGACTTTTTTTTTTGAAAATTTCTACTGAGTTTCTTTTTCAGTTCAGGGCATTCTGCTTGAATGTGTCCATGTTTTTCACATTCATAGCATCTTCCATCATTATTGTCATTTTCATTTCCCATCTTTTCCTTTCTGAAATTTGGTTTACCTCTTCTACTAATTATGTTTATCCTCGTCATGCTTGTTACAACTTTAGAGAGCATAGCTATGTTTTAATCTTGTTCTCCTCTTCCTCCTCCTCCTCCTCCTCCTCCTCCTCCTCCTTCTTCCTCTTCTTCTTATTTTCCTTTTTCTTCTTCTTCGCTTTTTGATTCAAACACAATTGCTTTAAATGCAATTGTTTTCCTTTTCTCTAGATGAACTTGCCTGTCTAAGTGAGTTTTCTCAAAAGCAATTAGATTACCTCTATGTTCATCATATGATATCTTATCAAGATCCTGACATTCCTGAGCAATAACTTTGGACTGCCAAATGGTGGGTAGACTTCTTAGTATTTTCCTGACATGTTCTCCACTTCGGATTGGTCTACCAAAGGATTTCAAGTCTTCAAGAATTTTGCTGAATCGAGAGAACCTTTCTTCAAATGATTCTCCATATTTCATTTGAAATAATTCATAATCACGAATCATGTGATTTATTGTTGTTTCCTTCACTTTGTTTGTTCCTTCATATGTGACTTCTAACTTGCCCCGTATTTCTTTTGCAGTTCCACAACTTGATATTTTTTCATACTCTTCGCCGCTTATGGCATTGTATAAGAGATTCTTAGCATTAACATTCACTTGAATAACGACTGCTTGTTCTTCAATGTAATCATCTAAGTCAAGAGGATCATATGATACTATGATCTCACTGTCTTTATCTTTTCTTGCTGGAATTGGAAGATTTCCCTTTTTGATCGCATGCCATATTTTTATGTCGTATGTATCGTATAAGTTTCCATACGCACTTTCCAGGGTGAAAAGTGCTAGCCATTAAAGTAAGGTGGTCTTACCTGAGAGGTTCCTTCTTGGAATAATGCTCCAACGTCTGTATTTGACGCCATGATCTTTTCAACTTGCTGTTAGGCTACTTGTGTGTCCTTGCTCTGATATTAATTGAAAGTACACGGAGGAGGGGGTGGGTGGGTGAATTGTAACCAAATTAAAAACTTAGTTGAGTCATAAAGGAATTAGTCGACTAAACTTTTCCAGCAGGCTCGATTTGCAGATTTGTGCATAATAAAAATAGTAAAGACACAGAAATTTTATACTAGTTCAGTACTGGTGTGGTACATACATCCAGTTCCCTTGGGTTATAAGGGTTCTCTTATATCTTCAACGATCGTTACAACAGTAGTGGTTTTATTTCGTTCATTACTAACGACGGTCAGCAACAATGTTTGCCTAAACTTGACACAACTCTTGTTTTGTTTTCTAACTCTTCCTATCTTTTGTGACACTTGTAAACTCAAGAATTTAGTGTTTGTACATTGAACTAGAAAGATATAGAAACACGTGTTAAGTTGCGTAACTTCTTCTTCTGTCTTCCAGCCTTCTTATATAAGAGTCTTGATATCTTGTAATCTTTTTTTTGAGCTAGCCGTTGCAGATTGACCATTGATTGAGGCAAGAATATTCTAAGAGATTTAACCCAAGGGTTGCCTCTGAATCCTGCTTACAAGGTGGGTTGGATTCAATTATCTCCTTCCTTTTCGCGTTCCTGATTAAAGGAGTGATTTGTGACTTGACTTGATTGGTTAATCACCAGAATCTTCTAATTTTTTTACCATAAATTCTCCTTAATTTACAAACTGGCTTTCCTTATCAGCTGCACTTGATCTTATTTCCTTTTTAATAGCATTATCATCTTGATCTTCTTTGGCTCCCTTTGATTTAGCATTGTCATCCTGATTTTCTGCAATCAAGTAAATTAGATTAGATTTGCAATATTATCATAATTAGAACTAGGTGTAATATTTTGGAGTGTTAAATTTAATAATAGGACAAATTTGCTTGCGATCTTGGGCGATGGTGTGACATACTTCATCGATATTTTTGTCTCTAAATGTATTTAAAGGAGCAAGATTTAGAATGTGTTTGGTACGGCGGAAAATATTTTTCTTGTATAAAATAGTTTGGAAAATATTTTCCTAGATATCACATTTTCCTAAAATTAGAGAAAAATGACTTCCCTATAAAAAGTTAGGAAAATATTTTCGAAAGTTTATGACTTCATGTTTATTGTATCTAAATTATCATTTATGAGTACTCATAAAAAATTATTTTACTTAATTTGTGTACCAAACACTAGAAAATAAGTAAGATTACTACTTGTTTTCTAAGAAAATATATTTTTGAAAAATATTTTTCACGAAAAACGTTATACCAAACACAACCTTAGATTCTACTAACACATTTTAAAGGTATGCGGGGCTTGATCTTATGAATAATATAAGTGAGTCGAGTTGTTAAAAACTCTCAATCTTTTTCTTTCTTACTAAATAAAATTTTGTTATCAAAAGTCTAAATCCGAAAAGGCGAGTAATCTACTATTCTTACTTAATCAAGGATTTTCCAGAAACCAAACACGTTGACGTATCAATTAAAAAAGTAGATCTAGATTAATCTTCTCGAAGACCAAAGTAAAATGTCCTTAAACACCAAAAACAAATTGAACCTAACATTTTCAAGAGAATCTTCTTAAAATCTAATCCAACATATCTTTTTTCTCAAAATAAATTTTCAGAGACTTATAAAAACTAAACAAAAGTTAACTGAAAATCACTTCACTCTTCAGATACGTCAGATGAAGAGTTGGGCGTTTAATGAGTTTCTTTTTGACAGGGCCAACTTCAGAAGCGGATTCAAAATGCAATCCGACTTCTCTATAACGACATCTTTATATAATAGTTATTTATAATAATATTTCACTGTAGCAGCCAAAAAATATCGGAACAAATATAATTGTTATAGAGAAGTTTGACCGTATATATATTCGATAAATTCAGCCTCTAAGGTTCTTACTATTAAATTTATTTATTGTATATTTATTATTTGTTATTATTTTTAATATATTTATACACATAAATTTATATTTCACAGTGCGCTGAAGAAGCATCCAAAGGGTCCACTTTGGTGTATTGTTATAATATATGTCCATTAAAGAGAACCAGTTGTGTGAGAAACCATAATGGGCATGTGGATGCATTTCTGTACACATGCTTTGGTCTTCCAATATCCTATTTATTTCCCCCCATTTATTGATTCTCATATCGATTATTTGGAATGTTTCTCTAATGTTCTTTAGGGGTCTACTTGCTTGTGTTATTCTCTAATTTTCATGATAATGACGTAAAATCACCTTGTATTTATCTTAATTATTTTATCGAGTATTTATTACTTACATTATCATATGTATTAAAACTTAAATAGATGAGAAAATATTACCTATACTATTTTGTTTTTTCTTTGAATCCTTTTCGATTTAACAATCCCTATTCGAAAATTAGATATTTTCCGACTAATTCGGGTTTATATTAGGCCTATTATATAATAAAACGGAGCAAGATGTTAGAAGTAAGAGTATTCATAAAAATCCGAAAATCGACCAAACTGATCAAAAAAATCGATACTTTTTAGGTTTTATTTTGTTTTGGTTTTGAATTATAAAAATCGATTAAATTTGGTTTGATTTTGGTTTTAATAAAAAAAAACCGAAAAACTCGAACCAAACCGACTATAAAAGTAATTATTTATATTTATTATATA
>ML320127.1:0-21648 GCA_005239505.1 Nicotiana paniculata
AGAGACTAATTTTTTAAGCTGAGTTAGACTTGCATGACCAAATCGTTTGTGCCACAGGAGGGGTAACACTGTCCAACACAGTTAGACAAGTGAGTTCATTTTTAGACAACGTGGACAAATCTATGACATAGATGTTATTCATTCTTTTTCCCTTCAAAACAAAACGTGTCAGTAAGCAGGTTAATCACAAAACATTTTGTGGAAGTAAAAGCAACCAGGTTACCTTTGTCACACAATTGTGATACACTGATCAAGCTATATTTCAAGCCATCTATTAGATACACATGTTCAATGGATCGTGTGTCATCCTTACCTACATTACCAACCCCAATAATTTCACCTTTCTTTCAGTTTCCAAAGGATACATTTCTTCCTTTGAGACTTTCAAGTGAAAGGAACTGTTCCATGTTCCCAGTCATATGCTTTGAGCAGCCACTATCCAAATACCAAATTTGGATGCCTCCTCTCACTTGAACCTACAAAAGAATCAGGGGTTAGTTTTAAGAACCCAAACTAGTTTGGTCCTTTTCTATGAGAAAATGGATGAATCAAATTTTTCCTGGCCCAATTTGGTAGCTAGTTTTTCCCTTTTACAAACCTCTCATTTTTTCGACTGTTCTTCTCTTTTGCAATACACTTATATTTGTAGTGTCCAGTCTTACCACAATGGGTGCAGATTTTATTCTCAGGGAGAGTGAGATACTTGCTTTTGGGATCCCACTTGAGCAATTGACTTCCAAAGCCAATCCCTCTCTTGTTGCTACTGTGATTCTCTTGAAGCCATATCAATGCGTCAGAGGATTTATTCCATTTACAGGCTCGATCTAATTCATGTTTGAATTTGCCAAGTTGTTCATTAAGAGTTCTTATTTGTTCATCCTTGGCATACATCTTATCTTTTAATTTTCCTATGTTTTCTTCTAACATGATATGAGAATGATCAACAACCTTTTGACTTGATCCTAGCTTTAACTTTAAGTTTTCAGATTTTAGTTCTAGGATGAACCTGGTTCAACAAGTCAGTGTTTTTCTTTTCAGATTCACTGACTCCGATTTCCAGGTTTATGCATTTTGCTTTTAGCATTTCACATTCTTTAGATATTTGATCCTTCTCTTTGGTTTTTTCTTCAGAATCATCTATGAAATCAAATAGCAACTCAGAGAGTTTTTCCTTAGATAGGAACTTTACTTTATTTTTAAGATGAGAGATACTTACCTCTGGTTCTTCGTGTGATTCCTTGTCATATTCTCCAATTTCCATGAGCGCCTGATTTTTAGTCTCCCCATCTTCTGATTCTTCATCTGAACTTTCCCCCCAAGAAGCAACCATAGCCTTTGTTGTGTTTGTCTTGGGTTGAACCTGTTTCTTCCTCCTGTTCCTTCTCTCATATCTTTCCTTTTTCATCTCTACTTCCCACTGAGGACAATTTTTAATGAGATGGTCAGTCTTACCACATTTATAGCATGCCTCGTTGGTTGGTATTTCTGGAGCCTTTGCTTTGTTGTAGTTTCCTCCTCTAGAGATGCCTTTCTTCCTCATGAGAAAGTTTCTGAATCTTTGGTAATCATGGCTATCTCATCAACATCCAGATCTGCTCCCTCAGTGATTTTTAGTGCTAGACTCTTCTCCTTCTTTGGACCATCCATCTTCATTGTCTGCCTTCTCAGTTCATAGGAAGTGAGGTTTCCAATTAGCTTATCCAATCTGAGGGTTGCCATATTTTTAGATTCCTGGATAACAGTGATTTTGCTTTCCCAAGAAATAGGCAAGACCCTTGCTAGGATCTTCTCAACCTTGTCCTCTTCAAGAATGATTCTTCCAAGAGACGTCAGTTCATTAGTCAAGGTTGTGAACCTTGTGTACATCTCTTGAATAGTCTCTCCTTCTTTCATAGTGAAGTTTTCATATTGAGAGTATAGTAGAGTACCTCTTGACCTTTTTACCTGAGGTGTTCCTTCATGAGCTACTTGTAAGGTGTCCCAAATCTCTTTGGCAGTGGTGCAGCTTTGGATTCGGCTGTACTCGTCTGGACCTACTCCACATACTAGCCACTTTTTGGCCTTTGCATTCTTCTCCCATTTCTTGAGATCCTCAGCAGTGCAATCAGCTCTTGTCTTTGGTACATCTATACCTTCAGCAGTCTTCATCATGGTAGCTAGAGGACCATCAGTGACTATATCCCAGAGTTCATAGTCTTCTCCAATTAGGTGATCCTTCATCCTATTTTTCCAACATGAGTAGTACTGACCAATGAAGAGTGGTGGCCTTGCGGTTGATTGACCTTCCCAATTTCCAGGTGGTACACTCATCTTGATCTTCTCCAAGGTGTTAGCCTTTCAAGGATAACCTTCTCTGATACCAATTGACCTTTTCGACTTCAATACCACACAAGAAGATAGGTTACTTTGTGTGGTACCTAATTTTTGAGTGCTGTCTCAGTAGAAGAACCTGGTTCTTCTTAGTTTTCCAACTACTACTGTTGCGGAATAATAAGAAGCAGTAAAGTAAAAACACAGATATTTTTACGTGGAAAACACCTGGATCAAAAGGTGAAAAAACCATGACCTACTCCTCAGTAGGATTTGCTCAACTCTTCACTAAAAACTCCGAGCCAAACGGACTTACAAAAATAAACTCTTTTGTAATTCTAAGGATTAACTCTAATCCCTTTGTAGTAACTAGCCCCTAGATAATTTCTACACACCTCAAGTTAACTCTAACTTGATCAATACGTACCTATTACAATTGCTTCTATGAAAGCTGAAAGATACAATATTCAAAACTCCTACTACAATCAACTAGACTTAATAATTAATCTGATGGAACTGGTTCTTCTAGTTGAACTGTAGCCTTTGCATCGCACAGTAATTCTGCTAGCAAAAATAACTCTGGGAATTTTGCTTTCAGATTTTGATTCACTTCAGCTTTGTGCATCTTGAATTTTAGCAGAAATACATCAAGTATTTATAGAGTCAGTCGTTGAGTTTGTCTTCCAATTCTAGTTCGACTCTACCTGGGTGAACCAATTCGAACCAAACTCAACTTCCTTTGTTTTGTTACTTTCCTTGCTGAATTCGACTTCAATTAATCAGATCAGTTTGCAACCTTTTNACGATGTGTGCTCTGATGGACCTGGTTCAACTGGTCAGCCTTTTGTCAATCTTCAAAACTATGCAGTGACAAGGGTCAACAAATTCCCCCTTTTTGACGATGACAAATTATGTGCTTCTCCCTATATAAAACTCAAACACTTTGTATGTTTTTAAAGCATTTATCATAGAGAAACCAGGTTCATGAGGTTATAAATATCACTTGAAATATAAAAGCACTTTTTCTTTCCCCCTTTTTTCATCATCGAAAAGTTTGCAAAATGATAAACTCACCATTGTTGTTAACAATTACTCATGGCCATTGAGGCTACTGCAGGTGAAAACATGATTAATTATAATAAGAAACCAATAAATGTAAGCGATCTAAGAAATTGAGACAAGTCAATAACAAAATAGCAAAAATTTATTGATTAGGAACGTACATCAAATACCATACAAACAAAACAAAAACAAGCCTTAACCATGAGCAAAACAGAATAAAAACAAAATAAGCATAACAACTGGTCTAAAGAGGGGTTTTGGAAGCTCTGGACATCCTAAGGATGGGAAGGTGCAGAGGACGTTGTGGTCTTGGTTTGTAGAAGAGAAAGCATCTGATTAAGAATACCCTCGTTCTTTTCCTTCTCTTTTGCTAATTCAGACCTGAGAGCATCTCGCTCATCTTCAACCTCAATCAAACGAGACTTCAAATGAAGGATTTCCATATCCTTGATCTCGCTTTCCTGCACTAGAGTTCTAACTTTGCTGTTGACAGGCTGTTTCCTAGATGAACCAGGTTCATCTGCAGGAACATTGATAGTATAATCGCAAGTCAGCAAAGTATCCTTCCCAAAATAATCTTTGGCAGTAGCCATCTCAGCTTTTTTCACAGGAACATCAAAATGAGCAAGCACAACTGTCAGAATAAAGCCATATGGGATTACATGTGCTTTTCTTCCATTCACGACTCTGTCCAAGAGTTGGATGATGAAGGCTGGCCAATTTATCTGCTTACCCCTAAACAAACATTCCATCAAGGTCAGATCCATATATTTGGCTATGTGTCTTCTTTCTTGTCTTGGCAGCAAGAACTTGATGACAAACTCGAAGAGCAACTTGTTTTCTGGCTTCATTTCACTTTTGTAGACTAGCCTGGGTTCAATTTCCCTTTCATTGTCACTGAAGAATCTGGTAATATTGATTTCTGAGGCCATCCCATCTAAACTAGGCCATCTTTGCCTCGTGTAATCCTCGTAGCCCTCAGCAGGAATTTGGAGAATTTCTCCCAGTTCTTTAGCATCAAAGGAGACTTCAATTGCTTTGACTGTGGTAGTGACCCTGCCGTCTTTGACCACAGCATTACCCATGAATTCCACTAGTTCAGCTCTAGCCAACCTTCCTTCAATATGAAGAACCATATTCTTCCACCCTTGAACATCCAGTGTGTCCAATAGGTATCTCATCACAGGTTCCTCAAGATCCTTCACCAACTTTCCCTTAAAAATTGTTCTTTTACCAAACAAGGTGATTCTATCAGTATTCATCTCACCAACTTCCCCCTCATCTTCTCCACTCCACTCTATATCATAATCTTTTTCAACAACCTTCACCGTTCTTGCTTTGGACCTGGTCCTTTTAACAGATTTTGTGAGTGTGGCAGGCACTGTAGATGACTTCTTCGAAGAAGCCTTAGCCCTTTTTGATTTTGGTGCCTCAACCACAACAAGATCAGTCTGCTCCTCATGATGTACCAGGTCCATCGTATTCTCTTCAACCACAACAGTCTCCACAGGTTCTCCTACTTTAGCCTTTCCCTTTGCAACTCTCTTTTTCTTGCTCTCAAGCAAAGCCTTCTCAAGCAGTTCTTCTTCCTCTCTCACAACACCACGTGTAGCACGCACCTTAGGAACAGAAGCCTTAGCAACTACAGAAGTTTTTCTCTTCTTAGAGGGGACTAGGTTAGTAGCCTTCTTGGACTTCTAAGTCCTCCTTTTCTTGGGGTTATAGGACTCTCCCAGTTTCCTTAGCCTTTCAGCCAATGTTTAATCCCCAGGTGAACCAGGTTCATCTACTCTTTCTTTAAGTTTGCTAGACCTGCCGCTGCTTCCTCGACTACACTTCCCCCTAACTCTGTGACATGATTATGAGTGAAGTTTAGGAAGAAAAGAAAGAGTGATCAGTTTTTGGGTTTGAATACTAATGATATAGGTTCGACGGTTACTTTATGAAGAGGAGAGTAATGATGACCCTTATATAAGATATGTCTATTAATTATACAACGGGTAGAAAATTTATTCAAGTGGAAGTCTAATAGTTGTAGGAGTATCATTGATTTGACGGTTAAGAGTTCCCTACTTCTAGGCTAATTGAGTACGGATGTGACTTCTTGGAACGGGTTCATTTAGGGATTAGTACAAGGACTTTGAAATGAACCAAATATAGATAGAATACCGCTCATGTGTGAATGTAATTAGTTCAATAATTGTATGGAGATGAGCACGTACCTTGTCAGTCAGATGAACCAGCAGAGATGAACCAGGTTCATCATGTTGAAGTCCTTAATTTGACTCAATTTACAAAGATAGAGAAACATCATTAGCAACCAAAGAATCATATTAATACATGGCAAGAGAGTATGACAATAAAGTCATGATGCTGAGCAATGATTAGACTGGTTTATTATCTATGTTATTGTTTCTAGCCAATTTTTTTTTTAATTTTTCAATCAGGTGATTTTAATCATCCCTAATTCAAGCATGTTTTTCTCAAAATGCTCCCTACTAAGTGCTTTAGTGAATATATCAGCAATTTGATGATCACTAACACAAAATTCGATTGAGATCATTCATTTTTCATAGTTATCCCTTAGATGGTGTCTAACATCTATGTGCTATGTATTTTGTGATGAACCGAGTTCTTCGTCAAACTAATAGCACTAGTGTTATCACAAAATATAGGAATGCATCCCACATCAATACCAAAGTCCATGAGTTGTTGTTTGATCCATAACAACTGGGCACAGCATGAGGCTGCAGCCACATATTCAGCCTCAGCTGTAGACAAGGCTACTGAATTTTGTTTCTTAGTAGCCCAAGACACAAGACATGAACCCAAAAAGTGAGCCATACCTGAAGTACTTTTCCTATCAACCATGAATCTTGCATAATCAGCATCAGCATATCCTACAAGGTTGAAATTACTACCTTTAGGATACCAAAGGCATAAATCAGTGGTGCCTTTCAAATATCTCAAAATTCTCTTTACTGCAGTGAGGTGGGACTCCTTTGGATTTGCCTGAAACCTAGCACATAATCCCACACTGAACACAATATCAGGTTTGCTGGCAGTGAGATACAATAGAGACCCAATCATCCCTCTATATAGTTTCTGATCAACAGATGAACCAGGTTCATCCATATCCAATTTTGTAGCTGTGGCTATGGAGGTGTCTATTTCTTTTGAGTCTTCCATTTTAAACTTCTTGAGCAATTCTTTCACATACTTTTGTTGGTGGATCATTGTTCCATTTGGGTTTTGCTTAATTTTCAAGCCTAAGAAAAAGTTTAGCTCACCCATCATGCTCATCTCAAATTCACTTCCCATTAGCATAGCAAATTCTTTGCTCAATTTCTCAGAAGTCGCTCCAAATATGATATCATCCACATATATTTGCACAACCATAATATCCTTACCTTTTTCCCTTAAGAACAAGTTACTATCAATTTTGACTCGTTTGTACCCATGTTCTATCAGGAATTTTGATAATCTTTCATAACATGCTCTTGGTGCATGTTTGAGACCATGTAGAGCCTTGTCGAGTTTCTATACGTGGTCAGGTGATTCCTTGATTTCAAAGCCTCGAGGCTGCTTGACAAATACATCTTCCTTCAGATAGCCATTTAGAAAGGCACTCTTAACATCCATCTGATGAAGAGTGAATTCCATGTGTGCAGCAAATGCTATAAGAAGTCTGATTGCCTCCAGTCTTGCCACAGGGGCAAAGGTATCATCATAGTCAATTCTTTCCTCTTGACTATATCCTTGAACAACTAATCTTTCCTTATTCCTTGTAACAATTCCATCCTCATCGAGCTTGTTCCTGAAGATCTACTTGGTGCCAATTACAGATCTATCCAATGGCCTGGGTACCAAGTTCCATACTTGACTTCTTTCAAACTGATTCAGCTCTTTTTGCATGGCATTTACCCAATCAACATCTTGTAGGGATTCCCCAATGTTCTTTGGTTCGATCATGGATAGAAATGTATCAAATGCACACAGATTTTTCAAGGAAGATCTTGTCTTGATTCCAGATACCAAATCTGTTATGATGTTCTCAAGAGGGTGAGAAATCTAATATCTGTGTGCCTTAAGTACCAATTGTTCATTCCTAGATGATTCCATGATGTCTTGTTGCTGTAGAGCAGGATCAGGGCCAGGTTGCATATGTTGAGTTCCCCCCTGTCATGATGCTTAGGGTAGTTGAACCTGGTCCATCACCTGTTCCGCCTTTCATGCTTGCTTTAGTGTGATCACTGCTTCTTACCAGTCCAAGCTCCTCATCTTCATGTTCCTGTCTCTCAGCAAGAATGTTAGTTTCATCAAAGACAACATGTATACTTTCTTCTACACACATAGTTCTTTTATTATACACTTTATAAGCTTTACTATGTGATGAATATCCCAAGAATACTCCCTCATCACTTCTGGGGTCAAATTTTCCTAGGGAATCTTTGCCATTATTATGTACAAAACACTTGCATCCAAAAGCCCTAAAGTGGGATATGTTGGGCTTTCTCCCTTTAAGTAATTCATAGGGAGTTTTCTCTACCAGAGGTCTGGTCATGCATCTATTGATTATGTAACAAGCAGTATTTATTGCTTCAGCCCAGAAGCTGTGAGGTAGTTTTCTAGATAGGACCATGGTTCTTGCCATGTCTTCAAGAGTTCTGTTTTTCCTTTCAACAACCCCATTTTGTTGTGGGGTTCTAGGAGCAGAAAANCAAATTTTCCTAGGGAATCTTTGCCATTATTGTGTATAAAACACTTGCATTTAAAATCCCTAAAGTGGGATATGGTTGGCTTTCTCCCTTTAAGTAATTCATAGGGAGTTTTCTCTACTAGAGGTCTAGTCATGCATCTATTGATTATGTAGCAAGCAATATTTATTGCTTCAGCCCAGAAGCTGTGAGGTAGTTTTCTAGATAGGACCATGGTTCTTGCCATGTCTTCAAGAGTTCTGTTTTTCCTTTCAACAACCCCATTTTGTTGTGGGCTTCTAGGAGCAGAAAAATTATGATTAACACCATGTTCATCACAAAACTCAGCAAACTTAATATTCTCAAATTCAGTACCATGGTCAGATCTTATTGATGCCAGTTGATGTCCCAATTGATTTTGAGTTTTCTTGACAAATGAGGTGAACATATCAAACGCTTCATCCTTAGATGCCAGGAATAAGGTCCAAGTGTCCATTGAAAAATCATCAATTAGCACCATCACATATCTCTTACCACCTCTACTTAAAGTTCTCATATGACCGCATAGATCCATATGAACAAGTTCCAACGTCCTGGTGGTACTGACCATTTTCTTACTTTTGAAAGAGGACCTTACCTGCTCCCCCTGGCACATGCCTCACAAACTTTGTCTTCCTTGAACTTAATGTTAGGAAGCCCTACCACTAAGTCCTTAGAGACTAATTTTTTAAGCTGAGTTAGACTTGCATGACCAAATCGTTTGTGCCACAGGAGGGGAACACTGTCCAACACAGTTAGACAAGTGAGTTCATTTTTAGACAATGTGGACAAATCTATGACATAGATGTTATTCATTTTTTTCCCTGCAAAACAATCTTGTCAGTAAGCAGGTTAATCACAAAACATTTTGTAGAAGTAAAAGCAACCAGGTTACCTCTGTCACATAGTTGTGATACACTTATCAGACTATATTTCAAGCGATCAATTAGATATACATGTTCAATAGATCGTGTATCATCCTTACCTACCTTACCACCCCCAATGATTTCACCTTTCTTCCCGTTTCCAAAGGAGACACTTCCCCCTTTGAGACTTTCAAGTGAAAAGAATTGTTCCATGTTCCCAGTCATATGCTTTGATCAGCCACTATCCAAATACCAAATTTAGCTGCCTCCTCTCACTTGAACGTACAAATGAATCAGGGGTTAGTTTTAAGAACCCAAACTAGTTTGGGTCCTTTTCTATGAGAGAATGGATGAATCAAATTTTTCCTGGCCCAATTTGGTAGCCAGTTTTTTCTTTTTACAAACCTCTCATTTTTTCGACTGGCCTGCTCTTTTGCAGTACACTCATATTTGTAGTGCTCAGTCTTACCACAATGGGTGCAGATTTTATTCTCTAGGAGAGTGAGATACTTGCTTTTGGGATCCCATTTGGGCAATTGACTTCCAAAGCCAATCCCTCTCATGTTGCTACTATGATTCTCTTGAAGCCATATTAGGGAATCGGAGGATTTATTCCATTTACAAGTTCGATCTAATTCATGTTTGACTTTGCCAAGTTCTTCATTAAGAGTTCATCCTTGGCATACATCTTATCTTTTAGTTTTCCCACGTTTTCTTCTAACATGATATGATAATAATCAACAACCTTTTTATTGGATCCTAGATTTAGCTTCAAGTTTTCAGATTTTAGTTCTAGAATCTCAGTTTCAAGAGGATGAACCTGGTTCAACAAGTCAATGTTTTTCTTTTCAGATTCACTGACTCTGATTTCCAGGTTCATGCGCTTTGCTTTTAGCATTGCACATTATTTAGATAGTAGATCCTTCTCTTTGGTTGTTTCCTCAGAATCATCTATGAAATCAAGTAGCAACTCAGAGAGTTTTTCCTTAGATAGGAACTTTACTTTGTTTTTAAGATGAGAGATACTTACCTCTGGTTCTTCATGTGATTCCTCATCGGATTCTCCAATTTCCATGAGCGCCTGATCTTCAGTCTCCCCATCTTCTGATTCCTCGTCTGAACTTTCCCCCCAAGCAGCAACCATAGCCTTTGATGTGGTTTTGTTGGGTTGGACCTGTTCCTTCTTCCTGTTCCTTCTTTCATATCTCTCCTTTTTCTATTCTACTTCCTACTGAGTACAGTTTTTTATGAGATGGTTAGTCTTACCACATTTATAGCATCCTCGTTGGTTGGTCTTTCTGGAGCTTTTGCTTTATTGTAGTTTCCTCCTCTAGAGATGCCCTTCTTCCTCATGAGAAAGTTTCTGAATTCTTTGGTGATCATGGCCATCTCATCATCCTCCAGATCTTCTCCCTCAGTGATTCTTAGTGCTAGACTCCTCTCCTTCTTTGGACCATCCATCTTCATTGTCTGCCTTCTCAGTTCATAGGCAGTGAGGTTTCCAATCAGCTCATCCAATCTCAGGGTTGCCATATTTTTGGATTCCTGGATAGTAGGCAAGACCCCTGTTAGGATATTCTCAACCCTGTCCTCTTTAAGAATGACTCTTCCGAGAGACTTCAGTTCATTAGTCAAAGTTGTGAACCTTGTGTACATCTCTTGGATAGTCTCACCTTCTTTCATAGTGAAGTTTTCATACTGAGAGTATAGTAGAGTACCTCTTAACCTTTTTACCTGAGGTGTTCCTTCATGGGATACTTGCAAAGTATCCCAGATCTTTTTGGCAGTGGTGCAGCTTTGGATTCTGTTGTACTCGTCTGGACCTATTCCACACCTAGCCATTTTTTGGCCTTTGCATTCTTCTCCCATTTCTTTAGATCCTTAGCAGTGCAATCAACTCTTGTCTTTGGTATATCTATACCTTCAACAGTCTTCATCATGGTAGCTAGAGGACCATCAGTGAATATGTCCTAGAGTTCATAGTCTTCTCCAATTAGGTGATCCTTCATCCTATTTTTCCACCATGAGTAGTACTGGCCATTGAAGAGTGGTGGCCTTGCAGTTGATTGACCTTCCCAATTTCCAGGTGGTGCACTCATCTTGATCTTCTCCAAGGTGTTAGCCTTTCAAGGATAACCTGCTCTGATACCAATTGATGTTTTAGACTTCAATACCACACAAGAAGATAGGTTACTTTGTGTGGTACCCAATTTTTGAGTGTTGTCTCAGTAGAAGAACCTGGTTCTTCTTGGTGTTTCAACTACTATTGTTGCGGAATAATAAAAAGCAGTAAAGTAAAAACACAGAGATTTTTACGTGGAAAATACCTGGCGCAAAAGGTGAAAAAATCATGACCTACTCCTCAGTAGGATTTGCTCAACTCTTCACTAAAAACTCTGAGCCAAACGGACTTAAAAAATAAACTCTTTTGTAATCCTAAGGATTAACTCTAATCCCTTTGTAGTAACTAGCCCCTAGATAATTTCTACTCACCTCAAGTTAATCTAACTTGATCAATACGTACCTTTTACAATTGCTTCTATGAAAGCTGAAAAATACAATATTTAAAACTCCTACTACAATCAACTAGACTCAATAATAAATATGATGGAACTGGTTCTTCTAGTTTAACTGTAGCCTTTGCATCACACAGTAATTCTGCTTGCAAAATCTCTGGGAATTTTGATTTCAGATCTTGATTCACTTCTGCACTTGTGCGTGTTGAATTTCAGCAGAAATACATCAAGTATTTATAGAGTCAGTCGTTGAGCTTGTCTTCCAATTCCTAGTTCAACTCTACCTGGGTGAACTAATTCAAACCAAACTCAACTTCCTTTCTTTTGTTACTTTCCTTGCTGATTTCGACTTCAATTAATCAGATCAGTTTGCAACCTTTTCGCATTAGGAGACAATCTCTTGGTACATTGATATTTCATATTCAAAACATCTCCTAAGCATATACGGTTCATGTGCCAGCTCGTCAGTTCACGATGTGTGCTCAGATGGAACTGGTTCAGCTGGTCAGCCTTTTGTCAATCTTCAAAACTATGCAGTGACATGGGTCAATACCCTTGGACAAAGTTTTCCCAAAATCTTCAGTAGTACAGACTCGATCTCATCGTCCTTCAAATCATTCCCCTTTATACCACAAGTATATGTGGTGATGTGCTCGTTAGGATCGGTGGTCCCGTTGTATTAAAGTGCTTAGGGAGGTGTAGTGACTTTTATATCTAAATGTATCATACCCGTCCTGCAGCCTACATTACAACCAAAAAAAGTCCTACTTGATCCTAGACTGAATGAGCTCGATTAGTAGAGTAGTACACTACGGGAAAGCCTATGGTTCATCTTTTGTGGCATATGAATGTTATTTCTGAGAGTGAGTGAATTCTTTCTATCTTGAGTTCCTAAGTGTTCTTAAATTTTATTGTGTGGAACCACTGATGTTTTAGACTTCAATATAGGTTACTTCGTGTGGTACCCAATTTTCGAGTGTTGTCTCAGTAAAAGAACCTGGTTCTTCTTGGTCTTCCAACTACTACTGTTGCGGAATAATAAGAAGCAGTAAAGTAAAACACACAGAGATTTTCACGTGGAAAACACCTGGCTCAAAAGGTGAAAAAATCACGACCTACTCCTCAGTAGGATTTTCTCAACTCTTCACTAAAAACTCTGAGCCAAACGGACTTACAAAATAAACTCTTTTCTAATCCTAAGGATTAACTCTAATCCCTTTGTAGTAACTAGCCCCTAGATAATTTCTACATACCTCAAGTTAACTCTAACTTGATCAATACGTACCTATTACAATTGCTTCTATGAAAGCTGAAAGATACAATATTAAAAACTCCTACTACAATCAACTAGACTTAATAATCAATCTGATGGAACTGGTTCTTCTAGTTGAACTATAGCCTTTGCATCGCACAGTAATTCTGCTAGCAAAAATAACTCTGGGAATTTTGCTTTCAGATTTTGATTCACTTCAGCTTTGTGCGTCTTGAATTTCAGCAGAAATACATCAAGTATTTATAGAGTCACTCGTTGAGCTTGTCTTCCAATTTCAATTCGACTCTACGTGGGTGAACCAATTCGAACCAAACTCAACTTCCTTTCTTTTGTTACTTTCCTTGCTGAATTCGACTTCAATTAATCAGATCAGTTTGCAACCTTTTCGCATTAGGAGACAATCTCTTAGTACATTGATATTTCATATTCAAAACATCTCCTAAGCATATACGGTTCATGTTCCAGCTCGTCAGTTCACGATGTGTGCTCTGATGGACCTGGTTCAACTGATCAGCCTTTTGTCAATCTTCAAAACTATGCAGTGACATGGGTCAACAACTACTCTCTTTTATTGTGTGAGGGCACTTGATTCATGAAGGAAAGGTAATGTCAGTGACCTCTATGTTAGAGTAAGTGGGTGAATTGTGAATAATGCGTGGCACTTGTAAGTCAAATCTTGAGGTGAAGATGTTACGCTTTTGTGCTTAGTCTATTTTAAGTATTCTTGGTGTGATGAGTTAAGAGAATTATTTAAAAAGGTCGTGTCTATATATAGTGTAGCTTGATTACTCGAGGACGAGCAATGGTTTAAGTGTGGGATGTTGATGATAAGCTATAATTATTTATTTTAATCGCTTATTACACTCTAATTTACTGTATTTTAATTGAGTTTGAGCTTTAATCGCTAGTGTTTTGCACTAATTGTATGTTTTATGCCTTGTAGGAGTGATTCCGAGCTATGTAGATATTATGGAATGAATTTAAGTGATTTGAGATTTGAAGTCTGAGTAAAAGACCAAGGAATTAAGCTGGGATCGTGTTCGGGAATCAACAGATGATAGTTAAGAACAAACAAAAAATCCAGTAGGCATATTACGCACCGTCTCGTAAAATGAACATAATTTTTTGCTTAGAACTCCATTCGAGCTCCACAATATATGGTTGGAAAGATAATTTAAAGGGACAACTTTTATGTTTTACGTATTTCCAAATTCCAAACATAGCAGGGTGAAAAATTTGCGACACAGAACACTGGCCAAAATCCGCGGCCAGATCCACGGTTGAATCCGCGACCGCGGATGGGCTGCCGGGAAAACTGTCCCTTTTCGTGTAGGAGAAGGTATAATTGTTTGGGACTGACCTATTTGGTATATCTACATGGAAAAAGGGTATTTTGAGGACTTTTGACACAGATTCGACCTAAGGAGGCAAGAATACATCAGGAGCAAGGCAGAGAATTCTTCTACAAGTTTTTCCTTCCTCTTCCTATTTCCATTGTTGGTTATGACTTTTAGTATTGTAGTTTTACATGCTATTATGATTAACTAATTTTTTATCTAGGGTTTTGATGGAACCTCTTGGAGGATGAATTCTTGTTATGTTTTAATAAAATTTAACCTTTTGAATTTGTCTATTTGCTTAACTACGTGCTTATTTCAGATGATTGAATGGTCATCGATTGACTGTGACTGGTTATTATTTTTTGCTTGAGAAATGATTCATATTTATGTGGTTGTTGAACAATGTCACTCCTAACGTATATGAGAAATCAATACAACGGGTATAAAGGTAGGTTTAGAAATAACAAAGCTTTGACGTGGTCATAATGAGCGGTTAGATAAAGCCAACTAGCGTAGTTTGAGAGAATATGTCTAGTAAATTGTTGTAGTTTCTCTAGAGAGAAATACGGCACCTAAAGTGCTCACGATCAGTAGAGAATACATAAGTAAAATTATAGGGAACATATCGGGAAGGATTCCAACATTTGGGAAAATCATAACTCTAGACCTCCTAAATTTAATCTCTAACCCTTAGTATCTTTAGTTGTTAATTTACTGCTTTAGTTTCTTAGTTAGTTAGTTAGATATAAGAATATTAATATTTATAACTTAGAAATTTATTCGAGCTTGTCTTCTTTGTGATACTGAACAGTTATAACGAAACCTTAGCTCTCTGTGGGATTCGACTCCGGACTTTTAGACCGGATTATATTTGCAGCGACCGCTTATCCTTTTTAGGACTAGAGTTGGGCGTAATCAAATTTTAGTCGGGGAACTAACGGTAAAGATGTAGGTGTATTGCTAGGTTTCAAGTTTGAACATTTTTTTAGCTTTACTTGTTGATTTGAGAACATGACATCTTGAAATTATGATACTTTTGATGTTGGTAATTTTAATATTGATCTTCCTAATGTATATTGTGGAGAAAACCACCCATGGTAAAATTATCAAAATATTTTCGAGAGCGAGTTATGTGCACCAACTTAATCTTATGTGTGGAATATATGTGATATGTGTGGTGGTCAAGATGGTCACTTTCATGGTTGTGCTTATATTTCTTATCTTTCCCCAACCCCTTACTATGATTGTTCTACTTTTTCTTGTGAAGTTAATAGGAACAAAGAACCTGGGGATACGGACCTGAAGGAAATCAAGGATATGTTAAAGTGCCTTCTAGAACAAAATAATGAGAAACAACTTCAGATAGAAAAGCAAGAGGCAACTATTCACAACTTGGAGGCTCAATTAAGTCAAGTGGTTGGAGTTCTTAATGCTCAACAAGCCAATACTAGACAAGAAGAACTTGAATTTGAGGTGTTAATTGAGGAGGTCAGAGTCAAACATCAACAACCTAGACAACTACAATTTGAGGATCTCGATGTTGAAGAAGTGAGACTAGAGTCAACCAAGGACTTTGAGGATATAAATTTTGTTGACTCTAGTATCATTGATGTTGAGGATGTTGAAAGTCCTGAAGTTCATGAGTTTGAGAGCATTGTTCCTCACTCCAAATATTTTTCCACATTGTGCTTGGATGATGATATGGAAATAGAGTCATCCAAGCCGATTGAGGAGTCAGAAAATGAGGGAAAATGTGCCCACAACTGAAAATTTTCTTGCTAGAAAGATAGGACTACATACCTCATCTAAAAGCCAAGAAGTATAGAATAGTACAATGGTTACTTGGGCCAATTAGATTTGTTCCACCACCCCAGGAGCATTGCCGAAAACTTGATGCCAAATTGGGGATTCTATTCATAAGCTCGAGATGGACGCAAAAAGTAATTCGCGTCGTGCCGCGATGTTAAATTAAGCGTTTGTTGGGAGGAAACCCAGATTTACTTCTAATTATTTTTATTATTTATATATTTTAAATTATTGTATTATTCTTGTGGTGTCGATTTTGACTTTTTAGGAGCATGTAATGCAAAGCCATTGGAAGGATGCAAAAGCAAACCAGATGGTTGGAACTAAGTGTGAGGTATCCGCATGAAGGACGAGGCCTAGGAGAAGTCTGAGTACCCCATGAGATGCCAGTGTTTCGGCCTTTGTCCTATAAGGAGTTTCTTTTACCGTCTTGTATGTATGGGTGTGCATTGGGGACAATGCATAATTTTAAGTGTGGGATGAGGAGATTGTCTAGGTGACTTTTCATGCTATTTTAGTTCTATTAGTTTAATTGAATTATTATTTTTTTACAAAAATAGACAAAATGATTTAAGTCACCCAAGAAGCAGTTGTGTAAAGCAGTGACAGATGATAGATCCTTTTGAGAGAATAGTAAAAGGTTGTCTGCAAAATAGAGTTGTGTTACCACTAATCTTGCACACTTTGGATGAAATTTCAACTCTTTTACTTTCTTCAATCCAGATAGACATATGCTAAGATAATCCATTGCTAAAGACCTTAGCAGCATTAAATGGCTATGATATATTTTCAATTAGGATAGTCTAATTGACAGTCGTTACACATTCCATAATTCATGTAGTGTATTTTTTGGGGAACCCCAATTCTAACATGACTTGTTCCAAGTAGTCTGATTCAACTGAGTCGTAGGCTATTTGTAGATCCATTTTGATAAGCATCTAGGTGATATGTGCTTCCCGGTATAGGACTTGACCAACTCATGTGCTAATATAATGTTGTCTACAATTTTTCTTCCAGGGATAAATCATCCCTGAGTATCATAGATGATAGTGTCTATAATGTTTTGCATTATTGAGTCTAGGATCTTAGATATCATCTTGTGTAATAATGTACAACAAGCAATTGGTCTAAGTAGTAGGAATTACATTTTTGGGAACTAATGTGATTGAGGTACAATTACAAGCTCTGAACATCTTCCCAGTGATAAAAAACTCTTTAACAGATGTTTTCACTTCCTCCTTAATGATATGCCATATTTTCTTAAATAAATGTGCATTAAAACCATCAATACCTGGGGATTTGTCATCTCCAATAGAGGTCACTCCCTCATATTTTTCTAGGTCAGAGACTGGTACACATAGTTCTACTTTTTGTGCTTGTGTTAGTACTGGTCCCCTCTGCATTGTAACTTTATTAACTGCTGGTAAGCTTGTTGCAGATGACCCCACTATACCTTCATAAAATCGTATAATCTCCTCTTTGATGTCATCTAGCTTAGTTAACTCGATACCTGTCAAGGAGGTAAGTTCCACTATATGTTTTCAGTGATTCCTTTCTTTCACTACTGCTGCAAAGTACTTTGTATTTGAGTCACCTAACTTGATCCATGTAGCCTTGAATTTTTGATTGAGGACACTTTATTCAATCATTGACCATCTTTCTAGTTGTTGTATAGTACTCTTCTCCATGTCCAATAGTTAATCTGTGTACCGTTGTGAGACAGCTTTTTCAATCTTCTGAGTGATGCCTTTGAATTCCTCATGATTTAACTTCCTCAGAATTGGTTTCAGTGCCTTCAATTTTATCCATATGTCTTTCATTTTTGAATTAGCCAGTGATTGAGACCAGACTTTTTTCACAAAGTCAAGGAAGCTTTTGTGCTCTGTCCATATGTTAAAAAATATGAAAGGGCTTTGATCATTCCATTGATTGGAGTGAAGATTCAGTATCATAGGAGCATGATCAGAGATGTCAGGTACATCATATTCGGTGGTTACTTACCCTTATTGCATTATCCATTCATAGTTACCAAAAGCTCTATCTATCCTACTACATATTCTATCATCCCTATGCTGCTTATTAGTCCAGTGTAATACTCTCATCTCCCATTCAATAAAAGAGCATGGACACACCTAGATAAGCCTTGTATTTTAGCATAGCTAACATGATAGCCCATTAACCTATCATTGGAATACAACCAGCGGATTAAAATCCCAACATGCTAGCCATGGTGAATTGATTCCTTGTGCTATCCCAGTTAAACTTTCTCACAGAGCCTTTCTTTGTTCAATAGTATTAAATCCATAGACTACGGTCATCATGCAGTCGACATTGTTGTTCTTCCTTTGATTTGACAATGTATGTATTGTGCCTCATCCCTGTCAGAATAATTGTATACCAAGTACTGTGATAGGATGGATGTTTGATGAGCTCACAAACGTTATTAGTCATATCATATCATCATACTATATTAAGGGAAAGTTGAATGACCAAAATACCCATTAAAAATTGAATAATCAATTTGCACTTCAGTTATTACTCCTATAATATTGTGTACATAATGTATAATACATCAGTGTAATTTTATATTTATGTTTTATTTCTTTCATGTTCCATGTTAATAACCTTTTTATGTCTTTTTACATTCTTTAGAGCAGTATAAATTTTCTTACTTATGACCGATTATTTGTATCTTTCATCTTCCACTGTAATAATTTTCTTGCACAACTTTTTACATATATTTCATGTTATTGGGTTTTATTATTAAAAAATTAATTTTTAATATGACATAGCATATTAAATAAGTAATATTTATTTTCCGAGTCAAGAGGTAATAGTCGAATGACTTCGTTGTTACAAAAGTGACTTTGATAAGGTATTTTCATAAGTTGGAAGAAAATCTATGTATAACTCAAATTCTCCGTTCCCACAGGAATTACAACATTTGTTAGGAAGATATTCATAGAATTAATTAATTGAAGAACCTAATATTAGAAAAGGGTAAAATAACCTAGATCATATTTTCTACAATAAAAATAAATTGATTAAAAGAATACAAGAAAAATTATAATAAGGGAGGTAATCATAATAACATAAACCATAAGGGAGGTTAGTATGATCAATAGAAGTCTCTGAAATTATTATTATTTTATTACTTTAGTAAAAGCTTGTTTCATTAAGGTACATACACAAAATAAAAGAAAAATTCAGAATACGCACATGCTTTCGGTCAATTGAAAACCAAATAACACTAATTGTAGCTATATAAAAAAACTATAAAATCATAAATAACAGTATCTGCTACTATAATTGAGCCACTTCTATGCCTCCTCATATCCAACCCTTTTCTCCTAACTTCTGCGGTAAAAAAAAATCAGTTCTAAATAGCTCAAAGACTCTCAAAACTTTGCTTAGTTTTCAATATAAACTCTAACTCATTATTCCATTCAATATTATGCTTGGCAAACCCCTGCTGCAATTTCTCAAAAAAAAATTTATTATCATCATCCGACAATTCTTTGGTATTTCATATCTTTCTATGTCAGTGGCTCTAATCCCTAGCCATTTAATATTTTGGGTAACCGTAGCATAACCATTGTACGATATGGTTTGGAACCATTTGTAAACAATAAATTTTCAAAACCAAATGAATCACGATATATTAAGGAAGTTCCGGCAACTTTAGATATGTAGTTAGCTTTCTCAAAGACAATTTTAGATATGTAGTTAGCCTTCTCAAAGGCAATTTTAGATATGTAGTTAGCTTTCTCAATTTAGATATGTAGTTAGCTTTCTCAAAAACATATTGGCTATCGTCGCATCTGATTCCCCTTTTCTATTCAAAATTATGCATTCAGTTTGCTTATGAGACACGCAATCGCATGAACGTGATACTTTTCGACCAATTATATTAAATTTGTTTTACGCTTCATATTTGTAACCTCATCCATAATAAGGGGAATACATTTTCTAATCCTTCCGCTTTTGTTTTAACCAACAATCTTGCTACATCAAACTTCAAATCATCTGCGGGTCGACTACTTTAAGGCCCTTCCAAAAGTGGGGCCGACCCATCCCCGCCCATCAAATTTTATGACCTGTGAGGCCTCATTTGTGTTGGGTTGTGCTAGCTTGTTTGACTGTTCTACCAATAAATTTTAATTAAAAAATAAGAACAAATTTATCAAAATAATAAAATTCTATAAAATTCCCATTACAAAAATAATAAAATTGATAACTAATGTTAAAGATAATAAACCAAGTGAGCAACACCATTTTACAGAATTTTTGTTACTTTTTTGAAGTGGGATACACATTGCTATGTCATCACTAGATACATCAATGGAAGTGTTTGTTATGTATTGTAATATAAAATATTGAATGTTATATAAATGAATATTAAATTTAGAAGGTTATTAGAGAAAATGAAAATTATTAAATGTTTGATTAGATCTTATGCATATTAGTTAATTCACTTAATTCATTCTTATACTTTAACATATTCGCTGAACTACTGACATTCTTTCCTACAGTTAACAATTGAGTTTAAAAATCAAAATGATTTATCTAACTTGTTGTTTACATTAAATCAATAATATTAATATTTTTCTATAATTTTTCAAAACGATTTATCTAACTCATGGTTACAACATTCATGCATTTTCCGCTTTTCTATAATTTCAACATTTTACTTTATATAGAATGTTTGCACTGATCATCCGGATAAACTAGCGCGCGCACACACTCTCTTTCTGTCGGAAAAAGTTAGTAGCTTGCATTTTGCGACATTTGAAGGTAAATCGATATAATTAATATTCGATACGGATAAATATTTATCGGCACAATAGTCTCCTTGTAATTGTTGAAACCGTATGTTTTACTCCCCTAATACAGTTAATCAATTTGTTCCACAGTATTTTGTCCTCGTCAGTAACCTGATCATGTTTCATCTCTAGTTCGATAACTCTTACACAGCTAAAACTAGGTTGACATGCAGTTTGTATTAGTGGAATGATATATTTTTAATGGACCCAATTCTTCAATGAAATTAAGTTTCTTTTTTTCTCTTTCTTTTCCTTAAATTTAATTTAATTTTTATTTTCTTCTCTTTGAAAAACAAGGGCTGTAAATAAAGGTCCAATATACGTTTCTTTCTCAAATAGTAGCTTCAATAAAAATAGCTCTCGACTTGTCTTAGGGTTCTCTCTTGCGTCTCCGTCCATTTGTTTTATCAACGTTTTCACTTTTTCATTCTTTCTTCACCTTTCCCTTCAAATGAGCTGAAGACAGTTTCCTGGGGTTACTTCAGTCATTACACAAGGGAAAAGCCAGGTCTCTGATTGCCAGCCTGGAATTTGAGAAGCATCCCAGGAATTTAAGAAGTAGCCTAGAGTTCAGTAAAAATCTTGTCTTTACTTCCGAGGGTCATTTGGAGAGTGTATAAGAATAAATTTGAATAGGGTGTATTAGTTATATCGGTATTAGTTATGATGACATATTTTTTATTTATTGTTTGGTTTGATGTATTAAAGTATTATATAATTTTTGAAAAAGTTATTTATTTACAAAAATACCTTCATAATCAGTCCATCACTTTATCTTTTTAAAAGAAACACGTGTTGATGAATGTCTTTATATGAAAAATGTATATAAAAAATTATTTGATTTGTCAACCTATACTGCAATATATATATATATATATATATATATATATATATATATATATATATATATATATAT